>JASDQU010259675.1:0-15834 GCA_032191745.1 Picea mariana
TGTGTGTGATTGTTTATTTATTACTTCTCATTATTGGATAATAATTCTACATTGATATAACATTTGAAGAAAAAGGATTATAATTACGTAATTACTAATTCACCCCCCCTCTCAGTAATCCAACATCAACACCTAGAAAGAAATGTATAACTACCTTTGGAAATGTTATAGATCTATTGTAAGTGGTGTTTAGAAGTTGAAAGTTGTCACAAATTATAGACATGATCTCCAAAAATACTCAAGATGTCCATGGATAAAATACCATTAGATGAATCAATAAAGTTTGTGTTATAATGAGTTTTGTATTCATGCATAGCTAACATAATGATGATATGTGTTCAAAATGATCCACCAATGTGAAATGACGGTTTTGCAAAATGGGTGAGTCATTACCTGATGTGACTTCGAGACATTGATGGATAGAATATTGGTATATTTCATCAGCAAAATGTTTTTTGGAATAAGACAAAATAAAAATTATTAACAACAAAACAGGTTACTATCCATTGAAAAAATGGAAGCATTATTCAGTATGAATTCTTACAACTTTGACAATAGTTATAGAGATACATGGTTGCATGAGGACACGCAACATATTTAGTTTGGGGGAGTTGATGAGCCTAAAAATTGTCATCTTTTTGTCATATTTTTTTCATCATTTACATATCTTTTTACTTACCCATAGCTCCATATTTATCCTTATTAATTCTTACAACCATAATTTTGGCATAAGTTGTTTTCCATTGCATTTATTTAATACTTCAATTAAAACTCTAATTAACATTAGGATACATGTGTATTTTGTATTTACTTATGAATAATATCTTATTTGTGGACAATTTGTGACAAGATATTAATTCAATATCTTATGGTAAGGATCAACAAGCTACAAGTTGGAGGAAATTTGAATTAACGGTGCAAAGCATTTGTAGATTCATGTCTTAGAGATTTAGCATGCCATGGTTGACAAAATTGACCACCACCAATCATGAAACCACCTGAGGAAGAGAATTAAACATATATTTTATGGTTTTAATTATTCGGAGGCATATTTTCATGTGCTCACATGTGCATATTTGCTTTTATTATGAATTTAAAGATATTCAATATCTATGCCATGGATATAGGGATTCTCACACCATTAATAATTATTATTAGCACATTTTGGGCAAGTCCTTATAACCCACATAGATTATGACGAATTTGACAATCAAAGACATTCCAAAATTCATTTGGAATTAATAAGAATATTAGAAATCATTTTATATATTTTATAAAATTGTAAAATGGTTGTAACCACCTAAGATTTATTGATTCTCAAGTGGATCTATATTTGAATATTTTTTACCTCTATTTTAAAACAAGTTTGTGTATAGAATATAGTGGCATATTTGTCCTGAGGAGGAGGAGATGCTTGGGAAAGAAGGAAGACACTCAGCTTGGATTGTAATTGTTATTTAATTTAAATATTAAGTTGCATTCTTATTTATTTTGTGTACGTTGTAGAAGTAGTGAGCGTTGAATTTAATAATGATGTAGATTATTATTAGTGCCTTCTTCTATGGAGACATGACCCACTCCAATAGAACATAGTGTTGTGTAGGTTAGGTAGTTTTTATTTCTTGTTGTGCGGTTTCATTCATTTTTGTAAATATTTATTTCGCAATTTTTCTTTATGTGTTTATGACATTTTTGTAAATATATATATATATATATATATATTATGTATTTAAAAAGTGTGATTTATTTTCTTTCCAAGTATAGAGTGTTTTAATTTCTACAATATAATTTCAATGCATAGATTAGTTTTATCAAGACTTTGAAACAATAGGATCTATGGTTTATGGAAGAGGAAGTGCCTAAATCGTGCCAAGAGATAACCTGGAGAAGTTAAAGATCAATAAAAAATTAACTCATCATTTGAGCTGTCACTTGATCTTTAATTTCTTATGTTGGTCTTCTTTGAGGATTTGAATGTTTCTTCTCTTTTAGGTGCTTCTTTTCCTATTCACATCTCATAGGTTGTAAGAATTCCATGCAATTGATTCATTGTTAGTTTGTCCAAATATTTTTTTTCTTCAAGAGTTGATATCTTAGGATTTAATCTCATAGGTAGTGACCTGATTACTTTATGCACGATGAATTGCTCGTCTATGGTTTCCCCTAAGCCTATGAAGATGTTTACAAATTCATCTACACGTAAAAGGTATGTTGTAATGTTTTCTTCTTCATTCATCTTCAGGATTTCAAATTGACTCCTATGAGTTTGTAGCTTTTCTTTCTTGACTTTATCATCTCCTTCATGTGTGTTCTGCAGTTTATCCCACGTCTCATTTGTTGATTTACAGTGCATAACTTTGGTGAATTGTGATTTTGATAACCCTTCTAGAATTGCATTCATGGCTTCGGCATTGTTATCCTTGAGATTCTTTCTACCTATATAAAAAAGTGTATTTGTTGGGGTTTCATAACCATTCTTAATTCATTCCCATAGATCATACCCTAATGACTACAAATGCACTTTGATTCTGATTTTCCAGAAGGCATAATTTGGTCCATCAAAGTATGGATATTTTCATAAGGATAATATCTCGTGTTTATCCATGCGACCTGTTGGGATCTACCTTCCAATGGTTAGACTACTTCTGAAGGAGCCCCCTCCGATACCAATTGTTGGAATGTTATTAGTACTGAGAGGGGGAGTGAATCAATATTGTGCACTTTTAACTCTTTTCGTTTACTCTGATTTAAAAAATATTAGCATTTATTGTTGCAAGCATTCATATCAGAGAGATACTCATCATAACAAAAAGATTACAGATATAGAAGTGAAGACCTTGAAAGTGTTTTATAGATAAATTTCAATTTTTGGATGAATATGTTTTTGTGAGGACACCAATCCTCTTATGAGAACAAACTCATAAACTTCAGGAACCAACTTGCAAATGAAAGAGGACACCCATCCTCTATAGGAACCAACCTAGATGAGGACACCAATCCTCTTGAGCACCAACTCAATAATTTCAGGCACCAACTTGGATGAGGACACCAATCCTCCTCAACACCAACTCAATAATTTCAGGAGCCAACTTGGATGAGGACACCAATCCTCTTAAACCTCAACAAACAACCCTCTAGAATTTTTGGTCTTCATTTAATTTCCAGTCTTCATTCCTTCTTTGCGCAATTCATGAGATATGAACTCTATACTTCTAACTTACAATTTCATAACCCTTCTCCTTATCCAATAACAACACTTATCTTGATTAGGGAATTGTTATTTATACTAATTTATTCCTTAATAATTCATCCATGTATAGATCATGTTTGGTTGGTGCAAGTCCATCAATTCTCCTTAAGTTCGAGCTACAAATCCCTCCATGGAAACCAATATTTTAAATTTCTTATATCACACACAATTCCACATATAATTTTTAATGCTCAAGGTCCATTTGATCATTTCTCCTTTTGATCTTGTCTGTTAATCTGCGATTGCATTTATCGGGACAATAGGAGTTCCTATCGGACTCCCGGGACCTTAACACTCATCCACCATCTGATCAAGGTTTCCATTTGATTTCCATCGTCGAACTGTGATCATATTTTTCGAGACCACGGTGAGTGTGAAACACTCAACATTACCTCAACCATTGGATCAGTGATCAACAATTAGCATTGGTTCTCAGAGTCCACTCGTCAACTTCACTCTGACCATGTCTTCTCCAATGGGAATTTGATATATGCTAGATACCCTGATATATGACTTGATATTTGACTTCATGTTGGCGTCATCACAACTTATGTTCTTGTTTGAGGCTCTGAGTTGGAATTATGTTTGTACTTGGGCCAATATTCTTATGACACGTGTTCCAATTACTATGTTACACATGTACCTCAATTATGATGTCACTCTCTGATCCATATGGATGTTGGTGGCCTCCCACCTTGTAACATACCCACGACAGTGCTAAAAGTAAAATAAAAATTTCGTCCTCCTTACAGGAATAAATCCTGTCTCTCTACGGGTTCTAATTTGGAAAGTCGGGAAACCAGCCCAGTCTTCTGGTCAAGTATCTCTGATTCTAAATCCAAGAGACTCTCTAAGACCTTGATGGTCTTGTTCTATAATTAAACACAAAATATTTTGACTACCTGGTGCAGATCTAAGAGTATCCGCGACCTCTGTCTGCACACTGACGAAATATTGAATTTTGGGCGCTAGCTTCTTTTTCGTTAACTCCCTCCTTCATATGGACCTAGGCTATGACCTCTTGGAAGGTATGTGAGTGTGGGCACGTCTAAGGGTGGTTTCAAACCAACCCTCTTTTTGCTCCGCAATTCACTACAAAGCATCACATATGCCTTTGGTGATACCATGGTTTCAGTTGCGGCCCGCTCAGGGAAAATTAAGACCCGAGCATGTTCTAGCCCTGCAATTATTCCTAATCGTCAATCTCTTTCTTCTGATGATGATCCATGATCAATGGATACTATCTATCCTCCTTTCCCGTATTTCATGCGCCTTCTCAGACCTCCTTGTTCTATCGGGATGTAGTTCCTTCCAAATCAACGATTACGATTGGTTCCATCTCTCCAGCCTTCAAGATTTTCCACTCTCAAACTCTTGCTTTCTACTCCGTAGCTATCTTCCGGAGTGGAATATCTGCTGACACCTATCCCTATAGATGTGTGGATACAACTTCCTCCATGAGTCCGGGCTTCGAGAGTTTCAGTTCTCAAGCTATCATTTCTTCTGGAGATATTTCTCTGAAACGAAAGATTGTCTACCACGCGTCCTCCTCAATCGACAGTTCTGCTCCAACCTTGGGACTTTGGCCTCCTCAACCAGATCGACGGTCTTTCATCTCCCTCCTCAATCAACGATCAAGATCTTCTCTAGGTCTTCGAACCTTTTCCTCCTCTCTATTCTTCCAGAGTTCTAGATCTGGCATCGAGTGTCCACCTTCACATCGACAACTCTCGTCGCTTCGGATTTTCGGGCTTCGGAAATCTCAAATCTCAACTCTCACTTTTTCCCATTTCCTCCAATGTATGAATCCTCTAACTCTTGGATCTGCTTCCACCTGTCAACCCCGACAATGGATGGTTCCGATGATTTCAGAACTTTGGGACTTTGCAAAGTCCGCTCTCCTGGGCACTTTCAAGGTTCTAGGCCTCATGCACTTTCCTTAGGATCCAAATACTATTGGTCCTCATGTTCAGATCTGACGTCCTAGATTTGATCTCCTCCTGCACGCTCTTCTAATTGTATGGACGTGGATTCCAATGGTCCAGATATTTCACAGTGCTCGATCCAACGGTCACTTTTTCTCCTCCACCTGAGCTTTTTCTTTCTTCCCTGACTTGGAAGATTTTAGATATTTCGAAGGTCTCAACCTTCGATTTACTTTTTGTGAGCCCTGGTGTATGGGTCTCAACTTTCTCTTTCCCTCTTGAGCTTACAAACTTGAAACAAGTTTTCCCCTTGGACCTCATCTGCGCTTTTGAAAAGCGCTTGTCTCTTCTGAGCTTGTTCCTTAGGGAATTTCAAATTCCCACATACTCCTTGCATTAAAATTATCATGTTGTATTGACGATCCACAACATTCCTCGATCCCATGGTCCAGATCACATCGCAACTTCGGTTTTAGGAGGATCCATCTCCTTCACAATGATTACCAACATTCGTCGATCTTGCAAAGACTGAGGGATTCGAGGCATTAATTGCCATTTCTTCAAATCTATCAGTCGTGACAGACCTTGGATCCTCCCGAACAGATCTCATATGTTCATCTTCCAAACGAAAAGATAATCCCTTTTGATACTTGAATCTCACTATTCTTCCTAAGCTTTGTTGGATCTAAAAGGATTAATATTTTTGCACTCTTTCTCTTGAACGTAATTCTTGGAAGAATTCTTTCGTGCACCCCTTATGTTCAATTACTCAACTCTAGAACCTAAGATGGTCTCGACCTCTACCCACCTTGTAGAGACTCGGTGCATACATGCACTACCTCTCATGAGCTTAATAGACTTTGTCCTCATAGTAATTGCAGGGTTCAACCTCCGCAGTCAGGGGAGTACTCACTCGACTCTAGGATAGTGGGGGAAATTCCCTGGGGAATGTGTTTTTGAGGAATTAAACTAGAGCATAAGGAAAATCAAGAAGATGTAAAAGTTCTCAAGGAACGAACGCATACTCTTAATTTAATCATTCAATACAGAAACCATTTACATGCATATAAATACAAGCATGCATCCATTATTTCCAATTCAAAGCACAAGATATAAAAACATTTATCAAAACCATAATGCATGATATGACTGCTGAAAAGGGTGCTCATTTCCACCCAACCATAGGCTCAGTCAATCCTAATGGATTTATCACTGGCCACCCCCGAGCTTAAGCCACGATGCTTTGAGATTCAATCTCTTACTTCCAGCTCAACGAAAGTTAGGGACGAAGGTTACTCTCCTTCTCCCAATATAGAAATAGATAAGGACGAAGGTTATTCTCCTTCTCCTGACTCCATATCTATTTTCTGTGATCAGAACTCAATGTTCCTCTTTCAGTCCTTCCTCAGACCCGAGATTTTCCTCTCTCATCTCTAAATTTTTCTTCACATGTCTTCTTTTGCCCACCACACTTCCTTTCTTGCCTTCCTCAACAAGGTTGTGTGTGGCTCTAATTCCCAGTCTGTGGTCAGGTCTGGAAGCCTTACGGATGGGTGGTCTACCCTGTCACCTCATTAATGCTTGAGGAGGCCTTCCCACCTACCAACCCAACTGTAATTAATTCTTGGGTCAGAGGGTTGTTCTGATCTGAGCAATTAATTCCAACATGGTACTGGTTCGGTGGAGGTTAATGCAACCATTTCAGGTCCCCTCCACCACCTTTCACAACATTCGTGGTTTTCTCTTAGCACATCCCCTCTTTCAACAATCATGCAACATGTAACCATTTTCTATTAAAATAACAAAATTTACATTCATTGACATTTTGTACAAAGGTCCATCAAATCAAACATTCACACCTTTAGGCTTTCCATAGTTCCTTGGCCAATATAGTTATATTTACAGACTAGGGGAAACAAGGTGTTACAATTCCCTCCCCCTTAAAGGAACATCGTCCTCGATGTTCTATCTGTCAACATGACATGTATGTACAAGAGTCAACAAAATCGGATATGCATGTCTCATGGCATCCTCCATTTCCCACGTAGCCTCATCTAGGCCAAAGTGTTTCCATTGTACCTTGACCTGTGCAATGGTTCAATTCCTAAGTGACGTTTCCTTCCTTTCTAATATGCATTGGGGTTCTGGCAGGAATTATCCCTCCGAATCTACCTGGATCATACACCAGTCAATTATATGATTAGCATCATGTACATATTTCTTCAATAATGAAACATGAAAAACATTATCTACCTTTATAGTGGGAGGAATTGCTATCCTATAGGCTACAAGTCCCACTCTATCTAAGACTTCAAAGGGTCCACAATACCAAGGTGCCAATTTGGCACAGGCTCCCATTCTCAGGGAACTCTTCTTGGGTCTAAATATGAGATAGACATGGTCTCTGGTCTTGAACTCTCTGGGAGTTCTCTTTCCGTCAGCTAACTTTTCTGTCTATCCTTAGCAATATTCATATTTTGTCTTATTTGAACCACTTGTTGTTCCATTTATTTCATCATGTCAGGTCTAATTGTAATTCTTTCCACTGGGTTACTCTAGCTGATTGGAATCTTGCACTGTCTACCATAGAGGGCTTCAAAAGGGCTCATCTTCAAGGATTCCTAATAATTGTTTTTGTAGACAAACTCTACCAATGGTAAGTAGTCTTCCCACTTCTTAGGCTGATGCATTAAATGCTTCCTTAGCATGTCTTATACTATTTGGTTCACTCTTTCTGTCTGTCCATCAATTTGAGGGTGATAATCCATTTTGAACAACAATTTTGCCTCAAAACCAGCCATTACGAATTTCCAAAAGCTTGAAGTGAATTTGGTATCTCGATCATATACAATTTCCTTGGGCATGCCATGCAGTTTAAATATTTCCTTCATGAATATGTTGGCAATATCTATGGCCCTGCAAGGTGATTTGACAGGAACGAAATGAGCAGAATCACTTAGTTTGTCCACCACAACCATGATGGCATCATTTTTCTTGGTCGACTTTGGCAATCCGGTGATGAATTCCATGGAGATGGTTTCCCATTTCCATTCTGGGATTGATAGGGGCTGTAACATTCCTATTGGATGTCGGTGTTCTTCCTTAACTTGTTGGAATTCTAGGCACTTAGCTAAATAGTTAGCTATGTCTTTCTTCAATCCAGGCCAATAGAATTGTTTCCTAGTGGTCGTGATGATTTTCTGATATCCTGGGTGACCGGTATATGGTATCTTATGTAGTTCATCCATTATGAACCTCTTCAAATCATCACAGTTTGGAACATACAATTTGTTTTTGTAAGTCAGCAAGCCTTCTTCGAGCATCTGGTAGCCTTCATATTTTATCCATATAGGCTCTTTCCTTAGGTATGAGGTCACGGTCTTGAAGAATGCATCTATTTCTTGTGAATTTCTGACTCTTTCACTGACATCTGTTTCACAGGTGCTTACCACCACCAGATGAATCATTTTTATACTTCTGCTAAGGGCATCGACCACCCTATTTTCCTTTCCTTTGATGTGTTTGATTTCGAAATCAAACTCACTAAGGAGAGCCATCCACCTAGATTTCCTGGCATTGATTTTAGGTTGATCAAACAGGTGTCTCAATCCACAATGGTTTGTCATAAGCACAAATCTCATACCCAGGAGGTAGTGCCTCCAAATTTTTAAAGCATGTACTATGGAGGCCAACTCTAGGTCATGGGTCACATAATTGACCTCATGCTCATTTAATTTCTTGGATGCATAGAAAATTGCACATCCCTCTTGCATAAGGACTCCTCCAGTTCCTTCTTTGCAGGCATTTGTACACACAAGGAAATCATTATCCGGGTCTACAATATTTAGCATAGGTGCATGGGTCAGGAGGTATTTTAGTTCCTAAAATATTTCTTCACATATTGATGTCCAAATGAATTTAATCCCCTTTTTCCGAAGGGTAGTGATTGGACAACCAATCTTGGAAAACCCTTTTATGAACCTTCTATAGTATCCTTCTAATCCCAAGAAGGACCTAATATTGGATACATCCTTTGGGGTAGGCCATTCCATAATAGATTTGATCTTTTTGGGGTTTATTTCCACCCCTTTCTTAGATATGACATGGCCTAAGTAATGGACTTTCTTCTGAAAGAAATCGCACTTGCTAAACTTAGCGTAGAGCTAATTCTCTCTTAGTACTTGAAGTACAAATCTAAGATGTTCTTCATGCTCCTCCCTGTTCTTGGAGTAGATTAGGATATCATCAATGAAAACCAATACAAATTTTTCCAGGAATTTGTTGAGTACATTATTCATCAAGCACATAAAAGTAGCGGGGGAATTGGTTAACCCAACTAGCACCACCATGAATTCATAGTGACCATACCTCGTCCTGAAGGCTATTTTGTGGATGTCTTCATCCTTAATTTAGACTTGGTGGTATCCAGACCTTAATCCGATCTTCAAGAAAATGGAAGAACCTCCCAATTGGTAGAATAGGTCATCGATTCTTGGTAAGGAGTACGTGTTCTTTGTGGTTGTCTTATTGAGTTGTCTGTAATCTATGCACAGTCGGAGGGTGCCATCTTTCCTTTTCAAAAATAAGATGGGCGCTCCCCACAGAGATACACTGGGTTGGATGTAGCCTTTTTCCATCATCTCCTTTAGTTGTATCTTGACCTCAACCAGCTCTGGTGTGCTCATTCTATATGGCATTCCATATGCTAGTACCGCTCCTGGTGTAAGTTCTATTGAGAAGTAGATATCCCTTCTCATAGGTAGACCTAGTACCTCTTCTGGGAACACATCCTTGTATTCTTTTAATATGGGGTGGTCCTCTTGGATTGGTCTATCATTCTCAACAGATTCCAGTACCTATATGGCATATAAGGAACACCCCTTTCTACAATACTTTTTCATTTGAAGGGTTGATATTTTTCTCACTGAGACAGACTTCTGAATCCCTTGGAGGGTCATCTTTCCCCATTCTTCACTTACACGTTCTAAGGTTTTATGATAATAGTCCAATTTAGTTTTATAAGCAGCCAACCAATCCATACCAATCAACAAGTCATAAGATCCTAGGGGAATTATGTTAAGCTTCACTCGGGTGGGCAATCCACCCATGATGAATTGACATGCCGGTATGACCTCTGCTACCTTTCTTTTGGTCCCACTGGCTAATCACACCAACCATGGTTTAACATGTCTAATTGGTTGTAGTTTACACTTATCAATAGTATGAGGGGCCACATAAATCAAATTAGAACCTGTGTCAATTAAAATTGAAACTAGATGGTTGGCGATCATACCTTCCATCTCCACAACTGAAGCTTGGTGGTCGGCTTGATTGTTATCCAAGGCTGCATAGATTCATGGCATGCTCCTAGACACATTATTGAAGGTGGTAGATTCTTAGATATTGTAGAATCTCTTACTGTTCTATTGTCTGTGTGGGCAGTCCCTCAATCGATGATCTTCTCCACAACCCCAGCATTTTAAGGGTTCCTTCTTTAGGTTATCGTCTTTTCTGGGACTGTCTTAAAAGGTTTATTTCCACTTTCAGAGGAGAAATTTTTCTAACATACACTTCCAGTAGGAAGGATCCTTCTAGAATTTTTTCCATAGTTACTAAATCTTGAGGATTTAAACCCCTTCTTCTAGAATCCCAAACTACTCCTCCTCTTCCAGTCCTCGTGAGGTTTTTTCTTACTCCCAAACTGTTCATAACAATACCTCACCTTACAGATAGTGGCTTCTAAGTTCTTTGGTTCGTCGAACTCAATCCTGTCCCGATAGGTCTGAGGTAACCCACTAATGAACCGTTGCATTTTTACTTTTTCATCTTTTATGTAGGGTACATACCTCAGTAGTTCAAGGAATTTATTGACAAATTCATCTATGGTGAGTTTCCCTAGCCTGAGTTCATAGAATTCCTTATTCTTCCCATCCATGTATTTCTCTGACAGATACTGCTTCCTGAAGTATTTTTCAAACTATTTCCATGAAAAGTCCTTATCATGGACTCCTTTCACATTCCTAAGGTCTTCCCACCAAATGGAAGCCTTTCCATTCAGGTTAAAGATGGTTATTCAATCCTTCAAGTTTTCAGAGTAGTCATGGACTCTGAAGTACTTCTTTATACCAAGAAGACAAATTGCAGCCTCTTCTCCCTTCCTAATCTCTCCATCGAAGGAGGGTGGTTTGGCTTTCTTGAATTCTTTAGGATTATGATTTTTTGAACACTTATGCTTCTTTCCTTTCCTTTGAGAATGTGAGCTTGCTTTACTACTAGAAGATCCTTCAAATTTGCTAGCTTACTTTCCAGAGTAATTTACCGATGAGTGTCCCCTGCCTCCAGGTTCGACCTTCTTCGAGGAGCTTCTCCCAGTGTGATCACTTATGGAGTTGTGTTTTCGGATCCCAGGTGGACTTTTACTTCTCTTCTTATGTCATCGTTCCACATGACTAGTTGCGGGTTCATGTTGTAGTTGCCTCTGTATGTCGGACAAGCTCTGCAGCAAGACTGCGTTAATTTTTGTTTGTTTTTCTTTCTCCTTTATCAATCTTGCATTGTCATCCTTGCAACTCTATAATTCGGCCCTGAGGCTCCTTATAGTTTTAGCCAAATCTGGAGGGGTTTCCACTTCCCTCCTTTCGTCATATTCTTTGTCTCTATTTTGGGAGCTATCCCCCACTTCATGACACGTCACCATCCTTTAGTCTTGAAGTTTTCCCGTGATTTACTAACTTCTCGAGTGTTGAAAAAAACACTTATTGTTAGCTAACAGTCTATTAGTTTATGAACAATACACGGTTTAATTTCCTAAATGCACACACACAGTAGAAATTTTAATTATTTTCTTTAATAACATTTTTAACCAAACTTTTTAAGAAAGAAGTAAGGTAGAGTGTCACTCTTATAAAAGTACTCCAAATAGAGTTTTTAAGCAACTTGTCCATGATCCCAAGCAGGCCAAGTGTTGTAACCATGCTCTGATAACAATTTGTAACATACCCATGATGGTGATAAAAGTAAAATAAAAGTTTTGTCCTCACAGGAATAAATACTCTCTCTCTACGGGTTCTAATTTGGATATTCAGGAAACCATCCCGTCCTCTCGGTCAAGGATCTTCGATTCTAAATCCAAGAAACTCTCTAAGACCTTGATGGCCTTGTTCTGTAATTAAACACAGAACCTTTTGACTACCTGGTGCAGTTCTAAGGGTACTCGCGACCTTTGTTTGCGCACTGACAAAATATTGAATTTTGGGAGCCAACTCCTTTTTTGTTAATCCCCTCCTTCATATGGCCCTAGGCTATGACCTCTTGGAAGGTATGTGATTATGGGCGTGTCTAAGGGTGGTTTCAAGCCAACCCGGTTTTTTCCCTGCAATTCACTACAAAGCACCACGTATGCTTTTGGCGATACCGTGGTTTCAATTGTAGCCCGCTTAGGGAAAATTAAGACCTGAGCATGTTCTAGCCCCACAATTCTTCCCGACCATCAATATCTTTATTTTGGCGATGATTAGTGATCAATGGCTGCTATCTATCCTCCTTTCCTATATTTCATGTGCCTTCCCAGACCTCCCCGATCTGTCGGCACGTAGTTCCTTCCAAATCAATGGTTATGATTGGTTTCGGCTCTTCGGCCTTCGAACGTTTCCACTCTCAAACTCTCGCTTCCTCCTCAGTAGTTATCTTTCGTAGTGGAAGATTTGTTGACACCTATCCCTACATATGTGCAGCTACAATTTCCTTTGCAAGTCCAGCCTTCGAGAATTTCAGTTCTCAAGCTATCATTTCTTCCGGAGAGATTTCTCCAAAACGAACGATTATCTGCCACGCATCCTCCTGAATCGACGGTTCTCCACCTGCCTCGAGACATTGGCCTCCTCAACTAGATCGATGATCTTTCATCTCCCTTCATGACCAATGATTGAGATCTTTTCTGGGTCTTCGAACCTTTTCCTCCTCTCTTTTCTTCCAGAGTTCTAGATTTGGCACCTTGTGTCCACCTTCACATCGACGGCTCTCGTCGCTTCGGGTTTCCAGGCTTCGTAAATCTCAAATATCAACTCTCTCTTTTCCCCAATTATTATGATGTTCGAGTCCTTGAACTCTCGGATCTGCTTCCACCTATTAGCCCCGACGATGGACGGTTTCGATGATTTCAGAACTTCGGGACTTCGCAAAGTCCGCTCTGCTAGGCACTTTCAAAGGTTTTAGGCCTCGTGCACTTTCCTTGGGATCCAACGACTGTTGGTCCTCGTGCTCAGATCTAACATCCTAGATATAATCCCCTCCTACATGCTCTTCTAATTGTCTGGACATGGATTCCAATGGTCCAAATATTTCACAGTGCTCGATCCAACGGTCACTGTTGCTCCTCCTCCTGAGCTTTTTCTTTCTTCCCTGACTTCGAAGATTTAAGATATTTCAAAGGTCTCAAATTTCGATTTACTTCTTGTGAGACCTGGTGTATGGGTATCGACTTCCTCTTTCCCTCCTGAGCTTACGAACTTAAAACAAATTCTCCTCTTGGACCTCATCTGCGCTTTTGAAAAGCACATGTCTCTTACGAGCTTGGTCCTTATGGAATTTCGAATTCTCATGTACTCCTTGCATTAATTTTTTCATGTCGGATCGATGATCCACAACCTTCCTCGATCCCATAGTCCAGATCACATCGAAACTTTGGCTTTCAGAGAATCCATCCCCTTCACGATGATTACCAACATTCGTCGATCTTGTGAAGACTGAGGGAGTCGAGGGGTTAACGCCTATGCCCCTTCTTCAAATCTAACGGTCGCGACAAACCTTGGATCCTCTCGAACGGATCTCATCCGTTCATCTTCCAAATGAAAGGATATTCCCTTTTGATACTTGAATCTCACTATTATTCCTAAGATTTGTTGGCTTTGAAAGTCTTAAGAGTTTTGCGCTCTTTCTCTTGAACGTAATGCTTGGAAGAATTCTTTTGTACACCCCTTGCATTCAATTACTCAACTCTAGAACCTAATATGGTCTCAGTCTCTACCCATATTGTAGAGACTCGGTGCATATATGCACTACCTCTCCTGATCTTAAAAGACTTTTTCCTTGCAATAATTGCAGGGTTCAACCTTCGCAGTCAAGGGAGTACTCACTCGACTCTAGGACGGTGGGGGAAATTCCCTGATGAAAGTTTTTTTGAGGAATTAAACTAGAGCATAAGGAAAATCAAGCAGATGTAAAAGTTCTCAAGGAACGAATGCATACTCTCAACTTAATCATTCAATACAGAAACCATTTAAATTCCTGAGATTTGTTGGCTTTGAAATTCTTAAGAGTTTTGTGCTCTTTCTCTTGAACGTAATGCTTGGAAGAATTCTTCCGTACACCCCTCATGTTCAATTACTCAACTCTAGAACCTAATATGGTCTCAGTCTCTACCCACCTTGCAGAGACTCAGTGCATACATGCACTACCTCTCCTGAGCTTAAAAGACTTTGTCCTCGCAGTAATTGTGGGGTTCAACCTTCACAGTCAGGGGAGTACTCACTCAACTCTAGGACGGTGGCAGAAATTCCCTAGTGAAAGTGTTTTTGAGGAATTAAACTAGAGAACAAGGAAAATCAAGCAGTTGTAAAAGTTCTTAAGGAACGAACACATACTCTTAACTTAATCATTCAATACAAAAACCATTTACACGCATATAAATACAAGCATGCATCCATTATTTCCAATTCAAAGGACAAGGCATAAAAACACTTATCAGAACCATAAGGTGTGATACGAGTGCTAAAAAGGGTGCTCGTTTTCACCCAACCATAGGCTCAATCACTCCTAATGGATTTATCACTGGCCACCCCTGAGCTTAAGCCACGATGCTTTGAGATTCAATCTCTTACTTCCATCTCAACGGAAGTTAGGGATGAAGGTTACTCTCCTTCTCCCAATACAGAAATAGATAAGGACGAAGGTTACTCTCCTTCTCTTGGGTCAATCTCTATTTTCTGTGATCATAACTCACTATTTCTCTTTCAGTCCTTCCTTAGACCTGAGAGTTTCATCTCTCATCTCTGCATTTTTCTTCGCGGGTCTTCCTCTACCCACCACACTTCCTTTCTTGCCTTCCTTAGCAAGGTTGTGTGTGGCTCAAATTCCCAGTCTGTGGTCAGGTCTGGAAGCCTTATGGATGGGTGGTGTGCCTCATCCCCTCATTAACTCTTGAGGAGGCCTTCCCACCTACTAGCCTGACTGTAATTCATTCTTGGGTCAGAGGGTTGTTCTAATATGAGCAATTAATTCCAGCATGGGAATGGTTCAGTGGAGGTTAATGCAACCATTCTAGGTCCCCTCCACCACCTTTCATATCATTCATGTTTTTCTCTTAGCACATACCCTCTTTCAACAATTATGCAGCACGTAACCATTTTCTATTAAAATAACATAATTTACATTCATCAACCTTTTGTACAAAGGTCCATCAAATCAAACATTCACACCTTTAGGTTTTCCATAGTTCCTTGGCCAATATAGTTATATTTATAGACTAGGGGAAATGGGGTGTTACACACCTATTCCAACTGGCTCTGTTAAGGTCCTAACCCGCACATAGGTAGATCAATGTATTCGGATGTAATAAAGGTCAATATTAATAAGACCTTTCAATAAAATAGAATAAGGCGG
>JASDQU010259676.1:0-15727 GCA_032191745.1 Picea mariana
CTCAATAGGAGGATGCCCCCTTGAAGAGGCAAGTGAACAGGAGAGGATCCCTTCCATAATAGGATCCATTGTACGGTGTTGCCCTACCTCAAGGGTTTGATAGTAATAAAGAAGATTTTGCATATTGTTCTTGTATATCTGTTTTGGTGCTTTTGTATTCAGTCTTTGGTTCTTAACAAGTGGTATCAGATCACTTTCCTTGGCAGACATTGTGGGAAAATCTTTTTTATTTTTGCAGATTTTTTTTTTCGGAGAAGAAGAAAGAGGGCCGCGACATTCCAGAAATTTTCAGTATATTTCTGTGCAAAATTTGCAGAAACAGGTTGTATATCTGAGTTCATCTCATAAAAACACCCAATTTAAAAAAAAAATCATCCGAAATAGAGTCCAGGAAGTCAAGATATTGAAGTTTTAAAATCTGCAATTTTTCAGGGGTTTTTCCACGGACGGCAGCACGCTTTTTTTTTTAATTTCTGTAGCATATGGAGGCTGAATTTGCCCAAACAAATTACATATCTGAGTTCCTCTCACAATTTCACCCAATGTCAAAAAACAAATCAGCCGAAATGGAGTCCGGGAAGTGAAGTTATGAGCATTTTAAATTCAACAGTTTTTCAGGGTTTTTCAGGAAAATGCCGCGATTTTCTGCAGTAATTTATTGTTCTATTTTTGGGGTTTTTTCGTGACGGTGGTAGGACTGCAAATTTCATAGGGTGCTCAGATGGATATTTCTTCTCAAACCCTCAAATAAATTCTACATATTACTGAAGCATTCAAAGCTCAATGGTGTGGCACATTGCATGACAGATTCCATGACCTTGCAGATGGCCTCAATGATAGTTTCCGTAGTATTCAAGATTCATTGGATAGCATGCAGAAGAGATTTCTTATGGCGGACATCATGAATTAATATCATAAAGAAGTGTATTATTGGTATGATTTGGAGGACGATTGTGATGATTGGTATATGGATAGTTGTCATTTCTGGGATGACAACCACTTCCATCTTCTATTTGATGACTCTCCTTCACCTCATATAGAGGACATTATGGAGAGAAGTCCAACATCTTCTATGCACACTATTTTTCAGTATTCTTCAGTACTAGTATGTTATTCAAATGATTTTGGGGAGGTGGAGGGATCTACATATTTGGATCCCCATGATCAATGTAGATCTGTAGAGTATCATTTTCAGCTAGTTCTCGAGTTCAGATATATTTCATGTGGAGTTCACATGAACACTTGGGCATGGGACCCCAATTCACAATCGATGTTGTACTACTTCAGCATGATGGTTTTCATTTCTCCATGGGACCCTAGTCCTCTAGTCTACTTTAGCACTATGGTCCACAATTATCCATGGGACCCTGGTATATGGTTGTACATCAATCGTTGACGACAACGCTTTCATGAGGGGGATGGAATGTTAGGTAGCTAGAGAGGTAGTGGGGGGGCCCGGAGGGCCCATAGTTATAATAGTGGAGGCCATTCAATGTATAGTGGACTAGGTCCACTATATTATTAAATAAGACTAACTATGGTAGTTAGACATAATAAATGGGTAGTTAGATATAATAAATGTAAGAGGACTTCTTAGAAGGTTCTACTTCTAGAAGATTCCTCCTCTAGAATGTTCTCAGGTGATGGTAGCAGTATATAAAGGGGTTCAAGCAATGTAATGGGATATGAAGAGGATTATTATATTGTGAGTTGTAGATCAATAGGAGGATGCCCCCTCGAAGAGGCAAGTGAACAGGAGAGGATCCCTTCCATAATAGGATCCATTGTATGGTGTTGCCCTACCTCAAGGGTTTGATAGTAATAAAGGATATTTTTCATATTGTTCTTGTATATCTGTTGTGGTGCTTTTGTATTCAATGTTTGGTTCTTAACAGAATGTGATTCCTCAGGCAGAGGAATTGGATTTGTCCTTATGAAAGAGGGAAGAACTTTGGCCTTTACTAGAAACAATTGTATGAATGCCATTTTGGATAATCAATCTATGAAAAGGAAATGTTGGTTATTCTGCATGCACTGGATCTTTGGCGCCCTTATCTCCTGGGGCAATGCTTCCAAATTAAGACAGATCATCAAAGCCTCAAGTATTTTCTGAAGCAACGAACTTCCTCCCCAGATGTTAATGAGTAAATCGGTGAATTTAGACATAAACTAATCCCCCTAGATCCATCTAGATCTAGAACAAAACATGACAGGACATGGCACTTTCCCTAAGTTACAATCATTGAATCTACTACCAAACAAAAGACGAGAGACATACCTTTAAGTGTTGGCTCCTCATGTCTTTGTTGTTCTTGCTTCACTCTGACACTCTTGTGATACCGATCCTGCAGTGAGACACAAACCAACCAAAGTGAAACCAGAGAGATTATATTCAATGACAACCTATGCATATAATCAAGGAATTATGCAATAAAATCAGAATAATTCTATGGGAAAGAAACATGCCACTGTATTATATTAAATAATAGGAAGAAAGATTACAATCAGATGCCTTGATGTCGTAAGGCTCCTTCCAACAGTTCCTTACTTCCCACACACTTCTTTCTCCAAGGATTCCGAGACCATGGATCTGATAGTTACTCACAATCTATCTTAACAAAGCCAAGCTCAAAGCCAATTTACACAATCTAACAATCCCAATCTTTTCCAATCTAAGCTAACTCTCTCCATGAGAGCTCCTCTCCTTTTATAAGTTGAAGAGGATAAGGTGAGGAGGTTAGGATGATCCCACTAAATCATGAAAGTGATTAAGATCCAAACCATTCAGAGGCCACCTCACCATAGAAGATTTGCCTTCTAGAAGCATCGAGAAAATGCTCATTTTTCCCACGTACGAAGGCCTCTACGACCTAGCTATAGTGAAGCTCATGGAAACTCCGCACCGTAGCTATAGTGCAGCCTACAGAAATTAGGCATTTACGCACCCTAGCTATGGTGTAGCCCATAGAAATCCTCCAAAATAAGGTTTTTATAAAGGAAGACACAACTTCTTCTCTCAAGAAAAGTTCTTCTCCCTTCTTTCTTTAGGAATTCAGGCCATTGACCCCTCTAAAGATAACAGATAGGTTTACATCATTAACGGTCATAAGGGTGACAAAAATAATGTGTAACACCAGAGCAACAAAAATGGGTAACTAAGATCTTTGGTTATGAGTATGAGATCATTTACAAGAAAGGTAAAGAAAATGTGGTTGTTGATGCTCTTTCTCGAAAATATGAAGATGAAGGGTCCCTTTTTTCCCTCTCCTTCGTTGTACTAGATTGGCTACAAGTTGTGCACCAAGAATGGAAACATGATCCTAAAATATCGCATATGATCCAACAATTGAAATCCAACTCTCCAGTTTCCCCAGGGTACTCTTGGCATAACGATGAACTTCACTACAATGGTCGTTTGTATTTAAGTAAACAATCACAACTTAAATCCATGGTGCTTTCTGAGCTTCATGCTACTCCCATAGATGGGCATTCAGGGTTTACCAAAACCTATGACCAGGTCAAATGTTTTTTTTTTTCTAGGATGGTATGAAAAAGGACGTTCTCACTTTTGTAGCAGAATGTGATGTTTGTCAATGCAACAAAGATGAAACCATCAAACCTGATAGCACACTCCAACCGCTTTTGATTCCACCCGCTATTTGGAGGGACATCTCTATGTATTTTATTATGGGATTACCTAAATCAAGAAATAATTTCGTCATCATGGTGGTTGTGGATCGTCTTTCCAAGTATGCTAATTTCTGTGCTCTTCAACACCCATTTACCACATCAACGGTGGCTCAACTTTTCATGGATCATATCTTCAAGATTCATGGCATGCCTCATTCTTTTGTTTCTGATCGAGATCCAAATTTCACCAGCAATTTTTGGCAAGAACTCTTCAGACACAAGGGCACCCAATTGCATCTCAGCACCACCTATCATCCCCAGACTGATGGTCAAAATGAAGTCGTCAATAAGTGTTTGGAGACTTATTTGAGGTGTTTTGTCTCTGAAAGTAAAAATCAATGGGCTCAATGGTTACCATTAGCTGAATGGTGGTACACCACTTCTTATCATAGATCTACTCGCATGACTCCTTTTGAAGCAGTATATGGCCAAACTCCACCTTCAGTTCTCTCCTACATGCCAGGTGTATCGAAGGTCTAGGCGGTTGACTAAACACTTACAGTTCGTGAGGCTATTATCCATACCCTCAAAGATAATTTGGTAATGGCTCAGAATCGATTGAAGAAACAAGCCGATCAAGGTCGCTCAAAATGTAAATTTGCTAAAGGAGACTAGGTATTTCTTCGGCTGCAACCTTATAAGAAAAATTCACTCAAGGCTGAACATTGTCAGAAACTGGAACCCAAATTTTGTTGTCCTGATACATTTCTCAAGAGCATTGGTCAAGTGGCCTATCAGTTAGCTTTATCCAATCATTCTAAGATCCATCATGTTTTTCATGTCTCTTGCTTAAAGAAGGTGATTGGAACTAAGTGCCAAACTCAAACCAACCTTTCTGAGTTGGATGAAGAAGGATCCATCTGGTTGCATCCACAAGCAGTTTTGGACCAGTGAGAGTGTCGTCTTCATCAGCATACCATCAAGGAAGTGTTAGTTCAGTGGAAATATACAACTCTAGCAGATGCCACCTGGGAGCCCGCTAACATTCTGCAACAATTTCCTCATCTCAAGCCTTGAGGACAAGGATGATTCTAAGGGGGAGGGCATGTTAGTGACCTAACCTACCTAACCCCTCAAGTGGGTAGAATAATATATTTCCATGTAATAAATTTCAATATTAATAAGGCCTAGCAACAAGGAGGAATAAGTCAAATGTAAGAAGACATAATAGAATCTTCCACTTCTAGATGGAGCTTCCTCTAGATTGTTCTTTTGGATAGATAGATTTAGTATAAATAGGAATAGAGGGTATGAGAAGTTTTGTCTTGGATATTATTGTAATAGATCTCTACTCTGCTGGAGGTTTCCCCCTTGAAGAGGCAAGTGAACATTTCTCTCAGTAATCAAAGTGCTCTTTCTAGTGTTATTTTGGTATAATTTTGGTATTATTGTGGTGTTGTTTTGGTTATATCATTGTTTATCTGCAATTTCTAGCTAATTATTTATGTTCTGCATACTATTTTATATGTTCTGCATAATTTCACATGTATTTCAACTAATGATGGGTCCCTTTGTTTTGTGAGGGAACCCCTCAAATAAATTACACACCCACTTCCTTTCCTGGGTCTTGGGTCGATGGATTCGCAAGGAAACGAAGATACTCCGATATGTAATCGGGATCCAAGATAAGAATACGTTGACTCTTTTTATATTTATCTCATTCTTTAATGATTTTCACATTAGTAAATTACTAAAATTGTCGTATGGCTCTTTTTCAGGTTGGGAGAAAAGACAGTGCACTTGGTGAAGTAAGCAGCTTGTCCACAAAAGGTATTTGGGCTCCATATCTCTTCCACTAGTCCATGAGCGCACTCACAGAAAATTTTATGTAGTCTTTTACATCTTCATTTAGACTATATATAGAGTTCTTGGGTCTATGGAAAACCCAAACCGTAACATGATGGTCAACGACCTATTGTCTATAATATTATATTTTTTTTTTTCAAGTATCTTGTGATCTACTATATCAGATATATTTATTTGATAATAGATAAAATAATGTATTTGAGACTTTTATTCTTTATACTCATCCTAATAGTAGAAAATTCAATACAACATGTTTATACTTTTCTTTCTGAAGTATATGATTATATACAGGAATGAACAATAATCAAGAAACTAGCTCTATCATGGCCAATAGGCACATATATATATAATTTTTATATTTGTATATATATATGTATATAAATATATACTAAACCTTAATAAAACACCACTACAAGTATTTTTGCACAGTGGCAAGCCACAAAACTAATAAGGCTATACATTCCACTTAAACAGATTCTTTTTATAGGTATAGTAATACAAAGCATGGCATCAACTGTACAACATAAAAAATATAACATCAATAATTTGAGTACATAGTTAAGATACATATCTAAACACCGATGCTGGGAAAACAAATGGAACAACCACGTTCCACCCAACCGT
The DNA here is from genome assembly GCA_032191745.1 of Picea mariana. Taxonomy (NCBI): domain Eukaryota; kingdom Viridiplantae; phylum Streptophyta; class Pinopsida; order Pinales; family Pinaceae; genus Picea; species Picea mariana. The sequence goes on from JASDQU010259676.1 coordinate 6,121, forward strand.
AGAAATAGAACAACCACGATCACTTGTCCTGATCACCCCTATCCTGACCATGACTTCATAAGGGAAAACTGAATCATAGTCCTTAGCCAATGTCACCTTCAACAGTTCAGAAAATTCTTTACCTCACACCAGATGTGATCATAATAGTAAAACAATTCTCAATCCCAACATACTAAGCAGTGTCCTGCCTCCCCCATATGTTGTATTTATCTTGTGCCTAGGTCTTTCCATTCCTTTCCCTCCTTGGGGAAATTCGCAGCTTCACAAATCCCTAATTTTTAGGGGCTTCTAGTGACAAAATTCAACTTCTTCCACTTGTAAAAATCATCTCTGAGTTAACTCAAACCTGTTCCCCACTCATGGAGTCATAGTCAACTATTTTTAACCTGGCGTTCCATTTGTCTTCCAACATTTAATTTTTTAAAAAGTTTGTCTAATACATGTGTCCATCAAAAGAGGGTAGTTCGGCAAGTCAAACCTTTTTCCAACAGTGATAAAATAATAATTACAAAATCCAAAATTCTAAATTCATATTTTCCATAAATGGAAATTTATTTCTAAATTCAACTTGGAATTTAATTTCTAATAATTTGAGGATATCACACCCGAATGGCACCCACTTGTATTATATTGTGATTTACATACAATGAAATTGTTTTGGATTATAATATAATATATATTGAAATCAAGGTGTATTAAAATAATTTACTCTAATTGATCACATTAAATACAATATAATATAATAAATTATATTTATTATTTATGCAACTTTGTACAGGGAAAGGTGGGGTTTGGGCCTTCAGTGTCTTTGGCTTGTGAGTTCCATCACCCAAAACACCTTGGAGTCCCAAAGTCCCGTAGGGTTCCCACTCTCATACATTTACATGTTAAGTAATAATTTAAATAGAAAAGGACTTGGTCTCGTCCATGTGTTTATTATAATATATTAATTTTAAATTTTATAATAATTCTCATCAAAATACGTGCCCAAGTTTATAAATTCTCAATATATATATATATATATATATATATATATATATATATATATATTAACATCAAATTTTGCATGTTCATCATTCCCATTTCTCAGAGTCTTGAATGATTTCAAAGTTATTAAAATGTTATCCATGGGCCAATTAATCATGTTTAACATGTAATTCCTTCGGCCTTCAATTCAATCCCCAGTTCACTCTCCACTTCAAACCTCTGGAGTGTCGTAGTCCCGAAGCTCCGAAATGTGCTAAGAAATGTTTAAGGTGAATAATATTAGGTTTATTAACACACACACACACACACACACACACACACATATTACAATTTCAGTGCACTCTAGTGAGGTTTAATTTGAAATTTTATGTAATTAAACTTGTAATTAAAAAGAAATGAAAATTATTTCTTATTTTCCACATCTAGGAGGGAATTTTTCCTCCATTTAAATATATGGTTTATAATTTCCCTTCCTCACAGGTAAAGGAGTAAACTTTCTCCTCCTTACCGAGCTTTACTTTCCTTACCTAGATTTAAGGAAATTGGTCCTATGGCAAGAATTTCCTTCACAGTAAAATCTGGTATTTCTACAAGGATTTACTGCCCACCAAAATTTAAGGGGATTCTTCCCAAATTTATAGGAGATTTAACACAAGTTTAGCATAATTGTTTATTAATGCCCAAAATTAGCATAAACATTTCTTAAAGTCCAAATGAGGTTTTTGGAGCTTTTATATTTTAACAAATTTAGGAAATTCCTAATTTATAATTCATTTTAATGTCTAATAACAATTGGACTATTTATTTAAATCCAAACTAAAATTCTGAAGTTTGTTACTTGCTAAGTATCCTAACAAAAAACTCCAGAGTGCCTTTATATAATGATCAAACTTAGGCAGAAAGTCTATCTTTCTCTTTTAAATTTCTGTAGCAATTCTAGCTAATTTGTCTATTCTCATTAGAAACAAAATATGGGTTGTAAATATAGATCATCCTTAACAATTTCACCCAGAAATCTTATTTTAACACACAGGTAGTCAAGAGATAAGGAAGTAAATCAAATGAGCTTCAACTAAAACATTCTCTTCCTTTTTCCTAAATTTTTTAAGCCACTTTTGTCAGAAATTAAACTTACACAACTCTAAAGCACAGTTTGTAATTTTCTTTGAACTTAACACTACAGAGATTTATCAAAATATACTTATCTAGAACCCAGAAAGTGATGCAACTGCTGAAAGGGGTGCCCTTTTCCACCCAATCGTAGGCACAACAACTCCTGGAAGGATTTACCACTGGCCACCCCCTAGCTAGATCATGATTCCTCGAGAGAGAGTATTCCTTATGTTTAGCAATAGCAAAGGATAGAGGTCACGCTCCTCCTCCCACATAAATTCTGGAAGATTAATTTTTTATCCACCAATCAAGGGAGGATGATGTTATTTCTCACTCAATTAGTCCATATTTATGCATCTTTGTTTATCGTCTTGGTTAGAAAAAACATTGCCTAGAAATTCTTGTACCCAGAAACAGATTTGTTTCTCAATTCTCTTCAAAACCAGAGATTTTCACATGCTCTCCTTCTTCAGAGAATGGTCACCAGACCCATTCCTCTACATCCTCTCTTCTCAAAAATGGCTCCCCGAATCAACTAATTATCTTCCCTTCTCTCTGCTTTCCATTTTCCCTTTGTTTCATGCCTTCTTTAGAAATATTTCATGGGTCAAATCCCCCAATTCGCAGGTCATCCCATAATCCTCTAGATGGGTACTTTTCTATCCACTATTTTGAGGAAAGGAAGTTCTGGTACAACACCCATTCTTTTTCATAAATGTGGGAAGTTGATATTTCAACTACCAACTTCCTCCATTAACCACAATTCTAGAAAATGGGCAATCTGGATTTTTCTTGAATTTTAAATTGGGAAGGGAAATTTCCTCATTGTTTCCCTCTCATGGAATCATGACCTATATAGGCAATCCCCCTCAACATTTTTCCAACATTTTCCTTTTTAAATTAGAAGCATAAATATTTACACTACCCTTTTAGAAAAACATAGTTACATTTACAACCTAGGGGAAACAGGGGTATTACAACGGGTTTGGAAATGGCGCACACAATTAAGGATATGATATACTTGCTAACATCTTGTCAAACAACCAATAAAAATTCTTTTTTAGAAGTTCCACTAGTTTTTAAACGCTAAAGTGTTATGTCGTTTGACTGTAATGAGCTTCTCAAATCAGCTTTGCAAGATTGCTTGAAGGAACATAGAGATGGCTCAGATTGCATAGCAGTCCATCCTACAGATGAAAGTTTAGAATTGGTTTTCATGTGATCAATGTATGATAGGAAGAAAAACATTTGGAGTCATTGTAGTATAATTGTGGCCACCCGGAGGTCTCATTCCCACATGAGTTAATAAATGTGTTGTCGACTGAGGAAGTCTACAACATGGTTGGTGTTTCCCTTAGTTCACTTGATGTTCAAGTGGAATTGTTGTCGGTATGTGGACCAATTATCATGGAGGTCATTATATAACTTTCCTTGTGTCTGCATAAATTGCAGAGGCCTATGATCAATGTGGATGATCATTTCCTTTCCCATAATCTAATGCTTCCAATGTCGACCTTCTTGCATAATGGAGTACATCTCTTTATTGTAGGTGAGGTATCTGCAAACAACATCAGATAATGTTTCATTATGATTGGCCACTGGATGCCCATGCTGAGTGAGGACTACATCGATAGCATAATATAAAGTATTTATCTCAATCTCATATGGTTGTTGTGGTTCTAGTAGAATAAGAACTAGTTCTAATCAGAGGCAGAATTTCAAATCCTTGAATGCTTTTTGTTGTGGTGTCATGAAAATAAACTTGTCCTTGGCTCCACCCTACCCAAGCAATATGAAATAACCCCATCACAAACCTATGGTATAAGTTGGCGAGGCCCAAGAATCTACAAATATCAATCAATATCTTTTGGGATAGACAATAGCGAATGACTTGGATCTTGGTTGGATCCATATGCACACCCTGCTCATCCACGATGTATCCCAAATATTGAATTCTCTACATGCCAAAGGAACACTTCTCCAAATTGGTGTATAACTTGTGTTGTCACAAAGTGCCCAAGATGTGTTGAATGCGCTCCAAATGTTCCTCCCTAGTTTTGCTAAAGATGAGGATGTCATCCAGATATACAAACAAAAAGGAGTTTGTGAATGGACACAATATATCATTGATCATTTGCATGAATGTGGTGGGGGCATTAGAAAAGCCAAAAATCATGAATAACCACTCGAAGAGACCTACTTTAGACTTGAAGGTTGTATTCCATACATCATCTTGCTCAATCAACACCTGGTGGTAACTTGACTTGAGATCAATCTTATTGAAACATTTGGCTCCATTGAGCTCATCTAGAAGATCATCAATATGTGGGATTGGGTACCTATTCTTGACTGATATCTTGTTTAGGGCTCTGTAACCAATACAGAGTCGCCATGTCCCATCCTTCTTTTGTACCAGAACAATTGGGCTCTTGCAATGTGAGGAGCTTGGTCTAATGTGGCCCTTTAAAATTAGATGTCGGATATAGTGTTTGATTTCTTCATTCTCCATAATAGAGCACCTATATACAAGGTTGTTAGGTAGAAGAGAACAAGGTGTCAAATCCATTGAGTGTTTTACCTAACAATACAAAGGCACACCAATAGGTGAGGAAAATATGTATTTGTGTTCTTCTACTATCTTATCCACCTACTTCTGTTGTGCAGAGAAACCTTGTGCATAGATTTTGGCAATTGTAGTAATCTTTCATTCACCTTCTCAGCAGACCATAAAGAGGAAAAATTTCCCAATCTGAGAGATCACCTCTCTGCATTCCTTTGAGGAGATCAAAGAGACCATAGTAGTTGGGACTACCTCTAGTACCCTCTAGATTCAACCTACCAAAGTAATAATGAAACTATGGGGCCTAGATTCATAAACAACATGACGCTTCAACATATATGTCTATCCTAAAATAACATCACAATATTCAAGTGGAAAACATCACACATTGCCTCATCTTTGAATGGCTTGATGCTATAGTGAAAGCGACATTGTTGGTTGACACAGATGTCATGTCCCTGGCTGAGCCAACCGATGATGTATGGATGAGGGTCCAACGTCATTCTTAGGTTAAACATCTTGATGACTTCTATTGATATTAGGTTCTTCTAGATATATTTGTCAACATTGAAACGGAGTGGGGTCCCCTTCACCCACATATCTAAGTGGAATAGGCACTCCCCTTCTTTAGGCTCCTCTGGTTTCTCTGGATGGAAATTTGTGGTAGCGATGGTGACACTGGGTTCTGCATCAATGATATGTTTTCCTTTCTCCATTTATGAATCAGAGTCTCAGATGGAATCTAAATTTGAGGCTTTTATCTCAACCAACAATGATTTTTTGGAGCAACATTCATCATTGTTGTTCCAACATATTTTGTGGAACTTGCACCACTTTCCAATGTCCTTCTTCAACTTCATGTTACCCTTCTTTGCATGTGGCTTGGCATGGTTGTCCTAAGGTTGGCTATCCTTGTTCTGTCCTTTGTTTTAGGAGTTCATGCCACCTTTATCATGCTTCTGCTATGATGGGTTTGTAGAACTGAAATACCACTTATTCTTTTGCTTGAACTTTTGCTCGATCTTGAAAACATATCGGTAAGTGGCTCCCAATGAGGATATGTATAGGAAATCCATATCTATTTGGATGAACCTATGTAGGCCACTATGGTACTTCAGAACCAAGTGCCTCTCAGATTCTTTAATACCCATCTTTTTTCACAAGGTATGGAAGATGTTGGTGTACTCCAACACCATCTAGTCTCTCTCATGACACAGAGTTTTCCATCTCATGTGTACTGGTAATCATAGTTTCCAACATCGTGGTATTTATCCTTAAGGGCACAAACAAAAGCCTCCCAAGTGGGTCATGAACCAAAAATTGCAGACTCATCTCTTGTATTTTTCTCACAGTAAGTTTCCCACCAATATCAGACATGGAGAAGGGATTTAAAGAGCGTGAAGGTGATTTTCTCATTGTTGGAAATATTTTGGATAGAGAAATAACTTTCTAGCAGTCTTAACCATTTTTCGAAATCATCGACATCTATCTAGCCTTGAAATAAAGGAATATCAAAGTTAACTTGTACCTTGAATGGATTCACAACTTCGAAGTGACTGTTGGTTGAAGATGCCTCCTTTGTTGTTGTCATTCATTGAAGGATCTAGGATAAATTATCCATCATCGCGTTCCTCTGTTGCATGAGGGATTCCTTTAGCAACAGTTTGATAGGATCTCCTACTTTGTCATCTCTCTTTTCTTCCACCATGAGAGATTTCTTGGGCTGTCAAGAGCATTTTTTGTCAAGAGAAACTAGCGCAAGACCCAACTCTCTATACCCTCACCTCTAGAGTGAGAAACAACAAGGAGCAGACTGCTCTGATACCACTGATATGGATTATATTGAGAACGAAATGAAGGCAGATATATAAAAAGGAAACACATAGATATATTGCAAAAAAAACAGTAATATCGTTAAACTTAGATTATATTAATGAATGGGATACAAAAGACTATAAATTGCAAAGAACACAAACTAGCTGGAATGGTAGTAGCTTATCCTTGAAGAAAGAGATGTGTCGGCTATGCTCATTCGCAAGAAGTTGATTACAAAGAGAATTTAAAGGAATTTTAACATAAAGCATCAATGTGAAAATCCTAAACATCCAAAACCCTAACCCCAAAAGATGAAACGCCAAAAGGTTTGTGGGCCCAGATGTGGATAGTTAATATGTCAACTTTCTGGGGGGTAACTTTTGCATACAATCTTTGTTTTGGCTGCTCAATAGCCTATAAAAAAGGTATAGCTTATAAGTAAACATTATGAATGGCCCAAAATTTTCCTTTATCTACTTGTTGGGCGTTGTCATGCCAAAATAACATCGTTTAGGTCCTCAAAACAACCCCGAAAGTTTGGGACCCGAAAAACTGTAGAAAAACTGCCAAGATGTGGAACCATTCTGAATTAGTGGAATAGATGGGAGGACACCAGTATCCACCTGGATCAATTTATTACATCGACATGTGCCTTATGAACTAATAAAATGACTATGGTTCAAGATATAGATATTTCTGCAAATCACATAACTAGTTACATTCTAAGTGCTCTCAGGTGATGTAAATAAGTAGAATACTTGAAGATTTCCTACAATGCACTTGAAGGTACAATTCCATATTTAGTGAGTGAACTTCAAAGTCTTCAGGACATGGATTTATACTCCAACAATTTATCAAGAGGAATACCCATGGCATTAGAAAATCTCAAAATGCTTCGTCACTTGAATATTTCTTTCAACAAGTTGTCAAGTGAAGTCCAAAAAGGTGGAGTTTTCAAAACACTTTGTGCCACATCATTTATGGGAAATATTGGTCTTTGTGGACCTTAGGTAAGTCTATCACCATGCTCTACTCACAAACATAACAATGTTTAACATCTGAAAAGAGTTATCATACCTATTGTTGAATTAATAGTGATAGATGTATTTTGCAGAATATTTTGGATACAAAATCACGAGAGACATATTCTTAGAGAGGCTCTAATATCCTTAAATTTGGGGTACCAAAGAATTTCTTATGGAGAGCTCATCATTGCAATAGAATAATCTAGTGATTCCTACTTTTTAAGAGTTGGTAGTTTTGGGAAAGTGTAAATAAGGGTTTTGAATGATGACACAATCATTGTTGTCAACCTTATCAATTTGGAAAATGATGCAGTTGACAAGAGTTTTGACCTCATATTTTTGTTTATTTTTGGGGAAAGTCAGGCACCATAATATTATTAGAATCATAACCTCTTATTTAGACCTCCAAATAAAAGCTTTGATATTTCCATTAATGCCAAATAAAATCTTGGAAAAGTGATTATACCCTAATGGTGAAAAAGAAAGTGATTTGAGTTTGAGTCAACTATAGAAATAGACATTGTGTAAGGATTTTTGTAACCTTGAGATGTTCCCCACTGCTTAGGAACTATGCCAAGGAATCTAAAAACATACTTTAGGCCTCAAGCTAGATCTTGGACCACATGGAGCTCCCTCATGAGATTTAAGATAGTTGGTTTCCCATTGTCACTAAGCAACAACTCTTCAACATTTATCTCAAGATGCCAGATTTAAATAAATAAAAGAAAGGATAAATAAGGTTGAGGATGAAATGACAACAAAATGGAATCAAAGACAATAAACTATCTCAAATGAATGCCTTTCCATTGGGCACAGAGTCTCATTCAGTAGATCACAAAATCTGAAAATGGAAGGTTGAGGAAAATGAGAAGAACAATAAGTTTCAAATACAACAATGAGTAAGGAAGTCTTTGTTGGTTTGATATGAAGAGAAATTACAGTCACCCTAGGATTGTATGGAAGTCTTTAGGTATCCAATAAATAAAGTATTGTTGGGAATTAACAAATGAATCCAACAACAGATAAGTGCATGAGTTGGGCATAAACCATGAATCCAAAAACACAACACTTATACAAAAAACTTGTAGGTATATAATCATATACATAAAATTACACAAGAAGGGTTGATAAGTATTCAAAATATTTTATTATGAAACTCCCTATCATGCACAAATACTTCATGCAACACAGAAATGATAAAAACCAAATGAAACACAAACTAGGTTTTATTTCTCTTCAAAACATACAAATCTGGTTGAGAAATTACATTATGCAATCTCTTCAAATAATTAGCAATAGTGGTGGTCATAACAAATTGTTGTTTTCAACACATATGATCTAACTATAAATTAGAAAAATAGAATATAGAATAGGGATGAATTTAAAGAAGCTTAATACAAAAAATAAATAGAGAAGCAAGGCTCTATGTAAATAAGAGGTGAATCCAATAAATGGTTCCTTCAATGAGAAAACATTTATAGAGAAAGCCGTATGAGCTTCTTACAGAGAAACTCATCCTACATTAACTAACCTCTTCCCCCCTTTTAGAAATCTTCAACTGTTTCTTTTAACTTCATCGAATGTTAGAAATTTGCCTTGAATTCTAAAATTGAATACAAAAATAGTGTGAAGATAAGCATCTCCTGGAGGATTCGACACCTTAGGCATTTAGTTATCCCATCTTTCCTAAAACTAGAATTCTTGTTGTCCATGTTGTTCCAGAGTTTGTGTTTTAAGGCTATAAAACACACCGTCTAGGCATCCATAAGAAAAATAAGTCTTTGAAATATGAAACAAAGAAAATCAAATCAGAGTTGATTTCTCAATCTTCTTTGTCTTTCTTCCCTTTGATCTTGGATAGTTATGTCACGTTCTATTGCCTCCCACGACCTTTCTAACTCGGTTCGGTTTCTTGCAGTCTGTAATATAGTTTTAAACAAATTCAATGCAATGCTAGTTTGGTCTTGCAAACCGGGTTCTACGTTTGGTTGTCTTCCGTTTGGTACTGTCATGGGTATTTGATTTTTATATTTTTTATTTAAGAGTTTTTGATAAATTGGTTACTTCAGGCATTCGGATCAAGAAATAAATTAACGACTTTAAAACT
>JASDQU010259677.1:1191-15719 GCA_032191745.1 Picea mariana
AGACAACCATTTTCCAGGTACCAAGGATTTTTTTATGGATATTGTTTTTTTTGTTCTAACTTTGGTCACAAGGTTGTAAATTGTTCTTTAAGATTTAAATATGAGCAATCAAGACATTCAAGGTATAGATATATTCCGCAACAAAGAATGAGATAGACAAGTAACAAACAACCATAGACTGCAAATCATGCGATGGCTAGGAAAAAGACACAGGTTAAGCATAACAATCGTTATGATCCTTTATTCAATCAACTAGAATGTTATACATGTCATAATTATGGACATAAAGTTGCTAACTGTCGCTTAAGAAACCACGAACCAGATTTGAATCCCTCTGCTGAAAATGTCAAGGTTTGGAAGAAGAAAGAAAGTGACAAGTGTGGATTAGTGTTGTCGGCTCAAATACAAAAGAGCCCTTGGTATATAGAAAGTGGATTCTCCAAGCACATGACTGGAGACAAGGATAAGTTTTTGTCTATAAGTAAAAGAAAAACAGGAAATTTAACCTTTGGAAATGATGAACCAGGTAAAATCAAAGGTAAAGGGATGGTGAGCTTAAATAATGGCAAAGGAAAATCCTAGGATGTGCTTCTTGTATATGGACTGAAACATAACCTTCTCAGTGTAAGTCAGATGTGTGACAGAGGATGTGAAGTGGTGTTCACTTCCAAAGATTGTAAGATAAAGTCTGTAAACTCGGGACAAGTGGTGGTTAAAGGCATAAGGACTGAAAATAATGTATGTGTGCTGAAAGCAGATAGAGAAGAGTTTCATATAATAAAACATGATGAGATATGGTTATGGCATAGGAGACTTGGACATCTAAACTTTGACCACTTAATCAAGCTCAAAAATCTTGAGACAGTAAGAGATATTCCAAGAATATCAAAGCCACAAGATTCTGTGTGTAAACCCTGCCAAGTAGGAAAGATAACTAGGACACATTTTAAATACAAGAGCTCTACTTCAACAGAGAAACCACTCCAAATAGTTCAAATGGATTTATGTGGACCATCAAGAAAGGAAGGCACAGGGAAATAAAATTACTTCATGCTGATCATTGATGATTACTCCAGACTTACTTGGGTTGGCTTTCTCAAAGAAAAAGCTGAAGCATTTGAGAAATTTAAAATATTTAAAGCCTTAACTGAGAATCAAACAGGAAACAGGTTAAAGGCAGTAAGGTCAGACAAAGGAGGATAATTTTATTCAAGTTACTTCAAGTAATTCTGTGATAAACATGGGATCAAGAGAGAATACACAATCCCATGAACTCCACAACAAAATAGAGTAGTTGAGAGGCAAAACGGAACAGTCCAGCAAATGGCCAGGTCAATGATGAATGAGAAGAACATTGGTCAAACCTACTAGGTAGAAGTAATACACATATCAGTCCATGTTCTTAACAAAGCCCACCTCAGAACACACAGTGACAAGACACCTTATGAACTATGGTATGGAAGTCCTACTTCAATCAAACACTTCAAAGTCTTTGGGAGTAAGTGCTACATAAAAAATAATAATGAGAACTTTGGAAAGTATGATGACAGGGCTAATGAAGGAATATTCTTAGGGTATGCTACAAACAGTAAAGGATACATATGCTATAATAAGAGGCTACATAAATTGATTAATTGTATTGACATAAAAGTTGATGAAGGAATCCCAGTAAGAGAGGTGAACAATATTGAATTAACAACATAGGATATATATGAAGTTGAAGCTGATCAGGTCCATGAATCAGAACAAGAAGACTCTGAGTCAGATGAAGATGGAAATACTCAAGCAGACTCAAATCAGCAGACAACATCAAATTATTCCTCCAGAATTACTCAAAAGAATCATCCCACAAGTCAGATAATTGGTGAAAAAGATAAAGGTGTACAAACCAGGAGAAGGATAATAATAAACACTGAGCAATCACATATAGCCTTCATATCCATGGTGGAACCCAAGAACTTCAATGAGGCCAGTAAATATGTAAATTGGTTAAAATCTATGAATGAGGAACTAGACCAGATTGAAAAGAATGACACTTGGGAACTTGTTCCTAGGCCAGCAGATAAAAATGTAATAGGATCAAAATGGGTCTACAAAAATAAGATGAATGAGCAAGGAAAAATTGTCAGGAATAAATCTAGATTGGTATGTAAAGGGTATGTTAAAATAGAAGGACTGGATTTTGATGAAACATTTGCGTCCGTAGAAAGATTAGAAGCTATTAGAATGTTTCTTGCCTATGCTTGTCATAAATAGTTTGAAGTATGTCAAATGGATGTCAAGTCATTTTTTCTAAATGGAGATCTAAAGGAAGAAGTCTATATGGAACAAACAGAAGGCTTCCAATTTTCAGATAACCCTTCCTTTGTCTGCAAGCTGAAGAAAGCCTTATATGGGTTAAAACAAGCTCCTCGTTCCTAGTATCACAGACTAGATACATATCTACAAGACAAAGGTTTCAAGAGAGGAACAATTGACAAAAATCTATATATCAAAATGGATGGTAATGATTTTCTCATTGTCTTGGTCTATGTAGATGACATCATCTTCGGTAGTAATAATGCTTCACTGGTACAATGGTTTTCTTCTACCATGCAGTCTGAGTTTGAAATGTCTATGACAGGGGAACTATCATTTTTTTGGGGTCTGCAAATTACTCAGAGGTCTGAAGGAATATTTCTTTCTCAAGAAAAATATCTAAGGGAAATGTTGAAAATATTTCAAATGGAATATTCTAAACCTATGAGCACACCTATGGTCACTGGATGTAAATTAAGAAAGGATGATGACTCACCTGATGTTGATCAGAGTTCATATAGGTTTATGATAAGGAGCTTGTTGTACATAACAACATCTCATCCAGACATAATGCATGATGTTGGAATGGTAGGAAGGTATCAGGCCGCACCTAAACAGAGTCATTTGTTAGATATCAAAAGGATATTCAAATACCTAAAAGGAACAATGGACTATGGCCTATGGTGTCCTAGGAATCAAAATTTTCATCTATCACTCTATTCATATGTTGATTGGGATAACTGCGTGGATGAAAGGAAAATCATGAGTGCAAGTGCATTCTTCTTAGGAGATTCTCCTGTATCATGGTTGAGAAAGAAGCAAGGTTCCATTTCCTTATCAACTACATAAGCTGAATACATTGTAGCTGCCACTTGTTGTACCTAAGTATTGTGGATGATTCAGACACTTGCAGAATTAGAGGTAAAATATATTGCACCAATCCCAATTCATTGTGATAATACCAGTGCAATTAGTGTGTCAAAGAATATTGTCTTTCACTCCAAGACCAAGCATATACCCATCAAGCATCAATTCTTGAGGGAATGGGTAACCAACTCTGTGGTTTCTGTGCAGTATATTCCATTCAAAGATCAGATTGTTGATATCTTCACTAAACTGCTTGCAAAAGCTCAGTTTGAGTATCTATGACAGCAGTTGGGCATGACCCCATTATCAACCTAAGAGAGTCCATCCTGTCAGAGGGAGTATGTGTTGGTTGAATATCTGATACCTTTGAAAAATACTTCAACAACTCAAAGGGTGCATGTTTTCTTTGAAATTCATGTCCAAGGGGGAGAAAAGGGATGGATGCTACAATTGGAGGTTTATGCTAAATAGTGCAGTCATTCGGGGTTGTCATCAATGCCAAAGGGGGATATTGTTGGCATGTTTACAAACAGAGTATTCTTGTCATTGATGGCAAGAACAAGAGTGATGATGGAAAGTTTATAAAACAAAGTGTACATGGCAAGAACAACAACCAGCAGCGAAGACACATAAGAACAAGGTCGAGAAGCTGAGAAGGAATAACGTAGAGATGCACACAGAAATCCGGTGGGTGCCAAGGTCGAGGTAAATTCGATTACGAAATCTTGGGAGAGATAGAGTTCACAGAAATGTAGAGGAGGTCCAAGTCATAAAGGCTCCCAGAAGGATAAAATGTTGTAGCCTTTGACACTTAGATATTTGAGAAAGCCAAATATCTGGAGGGAGAAACGTTGATAACCATCAGATCAGAGCACGAGGGACTAGCGACCGTTAGATCCAGTGGAGCTACAAGGAGGAGAAGCCCGAGAGTCAGTCAACACTTGAAAGATGTGAAGGAATCCTAGCCATTGGAGCCAAAGGACATGTGGCAGTAGATAAAGGAGATTCACAGACTCGCAAATTGTAAGAATTGTGTCGAGCAGTCCTCAGACATCGTGAAGTCCAAAATCACAATTTGATCTCAGCCATTGGCTGGCTGGAGAGATATGATCGTTATATCGTGGAAGAACACGTCAGCAAGGACAGGTGGCAGAAAATGTTAGAAAGGACACGTGGCATGATCAGACAATGATAAGTGTCAAGTTGATTCGACATTTCAGGTACCTAGAAATCACAAATCCAAGTGACACATGGCAGCTGCTTGGCACATGACACGTCATTGAATGACGCAAGAGTTACATCATCCCAGGAGTTTTTTTGGGGGATTTTTACCATCAACAGTCCCAAAAAGTCCCGAAGGATAAATTCCCGAGGTGAAGGATAGTCATCGGATCACCGAGAAATCTCGACCGTTGATATGATATGAGCCATTTTGTAGTTTCATGTATTGGGAGTTTGGAGGCAACTCACAGTAGAATCTCTGAAATGCAAAATTGTGAAAACATGTGGGTCGTTGGATCACAAAGGATTGTGGGTCGTTGATCTAAAAACAATAGCGAGTTCGGGAATCAGATGAAGGGAGGTGAGCCAACCTTCCACATCGCAAAATGTGAAATCATGATTTGATCACAACCGTTGATCAAAGGGAGAGACCTCGACCATTGATCTGATATAGAGTATTTCAGATTTTGCGAGTTGGGAGAATCGAGGAAGCTCGCTGCAGAATATCCGAAATGTGAAGTCGCGAAAAGTTATGGGCCATCAGATCAGAAAGGGTTCTAGACTGTTGATCTATCACAACAAAAAATGAAGTCTCGAGTTGTGAAGGAAGATCTGGACCATCGGATCACCAAGGATTGTGGACTATTGAATAGGTACAATGAAGGCCCGCGAAGTCGTGAAACGTGAAGCAATCAAACACTTGGCCCTTGGACACAACCATGGTCACATTGGAGAAGGTTAAGGAAGGAGATAGCATTTCTAGGCCCCAGTTTAGATTTTCACGAGTTGGGAAAATCGAGGTGACTTGTAGTTGGTCATCATGAAACGTGAAATTGTGAAATGACTGTTGGCTAGGCATTTGGTCACCACTGGTGGTCACATGAAGGAAGAGGCTAGAAGCCGAAGAATCCATAATTGACTGGTTGTAATTGCTAGAATGCAGTGATGAAATCATCTAGAGAACTAGAGGAGCTGTAGGGTGATCGCCAGAGGATCTAAAGATCCTCGAGGTAACTGCCAATGGAATGAAGACTGATTAGATATAAAATTGACATATGGAAAATTTTCGAAGTCTGTAACTGCAACAGAGAGGATAAATATCGACTGTGAGAGAGAAGACAAAGAGTCACACTGCCAGAGAAGGCAAAGAATCTTAGGATAACCCAATGATGATGAACAGGCCCAGTGTAACCACCAAAGAAGATGATGGGTTGCATGGATGATCTGAAAAAGTACTTGGCATGATAAAGATACACAGAACAATGAAGAGGAGTTTTCTTCAGTAGTGAGTTTTTCACATGGGGAAAAGCAGGCTGTGTGTAGTAGCTGAAATGCACATAAGAAGGTAGCGCATAGAATAGAAAGGAATATCTGAGAAATAAAGAGGAAGCTGAGGTGCACTTGTAGAGACAGAATAGAAGAATATAGAGCTCAAAGAAGAATGTGAGCAGGAAGACACTGATGAAGGAAGATCATAGCAGTGCAACAGAAGAGTGATGAAACTCGTAAGATATTGATAAATACTGTATCACTTTAATAAGTTTCAGTAACAATTTTTTTATAATCGGGGTGGTAGGGAGGTGCTAGGGAGGAATGTTGTCCTCAGAGTTTCAAGAGGGTGCTTGAAAACAGGGATTTGTAGCTTCCATCTGGTTTGCAGCCAGAAAAACCAGGGTGGCAAGGTGGTGTAAGGGAGAAATATTGTTCTCTGTTATACAGGTTGGTGCCTGTGTGATTGTAAGTTGGTGCTTCCATCCAGTTGGTGCTGAAACACTTAGGGAGTTGGTGCTTCCTTCTAGTGGGTGCTAGATAAACTAGAGAGTTGGTGCTCTCTGCAAGTTGTTGCTTGTAAAACATAGGTTGTAGCCTCAAGAAGAGTTGGAGCTCATAAGAATGATAATGTACAGAAAATAAAGATTACATATCATTTCAAGAAGAAGAGGTTTTTCCCTTTATGGGTTTCCTCATGAAATATCTGTCTCTGTATATTTCATGTGTGTGATTNTGGGTATAATTGTTTAAGCACAGTAACAACTGATTCACCCCCCCCCCCTCTCAGTTTTCCAACAATGTGTTATCGTACATCAGAGAAATCATGCACTTCATATTGTTCTCACAGAAATTCCAGCGTGGTAGTGGGTTGCACATTGGCAGCCACATAATCCAAATAAATTAATCATAGCATTGCAGTGGGTGAAGCTAGTAAGATAGAAGTATGTAAGGAGGTGATATGGCCCACCTAGGGTCATTGCGGTTAATTAACCAAGGATCACCTTCCATCGAGGTGTGAAACTACATGCACGGTTCCCTCGATGAGTACAAACTGTGCATGTATGACTATCTTACTATCACCATCAAAGGACTACAGTTCTGATATTATCATGTAGATAAATAGTGGTGGTTCCGGCCTATGGATCCTAAGAAAGAAACCTTTAATACTAAACTCAACAATAAATGAAAAAATTCTTCCCTCTCGGTGATTCTTCATAGGGTGGTGGCAATCCATACATATAAATCGACCAATAGGTCTCGAAAATCGAGAATACTAGCAACATGGGTGTTAAACACCAAAATGTCACACTTAAGCATCGCACATATTTACACCTAAGTGTTGCAAGTGTTGTAAAGTGTTGTATGCACCTTACTAATTGTCACATGCACTTTATTAAGTGTCACAACACCTTGACACCATGAAAGAACATTTGTCACAATCCCTAGTCAATGTGGAGGAGAAAGATATCATATGAAGGTCAAAATACTATGTGCACATTTATTATTCATTATTATTCATAAAAAGGAAATTACTTTAGTGTGAGAATCTACCTCACATTTATTTTCCTAATCTCAAGGATAACTTGAGAGTCTCATGGATGGTTGAGAGATTTTCGCAAACCAAAATCCTAATTTGATGGATCTTGAGAGATATTTCCTCCTTAAAATCCTTGAGATATATTTTCTCCCTAAAA
Source organism: Picea mariana (assembly GCA_032191745.1). Classification (NCBI taxonomy): domain Eukaryota; kingdom Viridiplantae; phylum Streptophyta; class Pinopsida; order Pinales; family Pinaceae; genus Picea; species Picea mariana. The sequence continues at coordinate 8,544 of JASDQU010259677.1, forward strand.
TCCTTGAGAGAATTTTTCTCCCTAAAAATCTTGGAGATCCAAATTTAGTGAATCTAGTGAGTGATATTCTCCATGGTGGTTAAGCCTATAAATCCTATATAATGAGGGCATTCCAAGGTGAGAGGGGGGAAGGAATCCATTGAAGAACCATCATTTTGATCTCAAGACATTTATGCAAGGGTTGGACTAGAGAGCTTGGAGAATATTGTTGCGGCATCAACATGTGATTTGTAAGTTCCTTTGTTATTGGCTTTCCATTAATATAAAATTGGCATATTCCTTTCATTATGTTGTTCATGATAATGTCTATGCTTAAGTAAAATCAAGTATAGATAGATTTAGTTCTTACCTAACAAGATCTAGTAGAATTATAAAGGTTCAGTTTCCTCTTGTTTTGTAGGTCTCTTTGATCACCGAAGGACTTGGAGCAGAGAGGTAAAAGGATGGAGCAATAAGGACAAACTTTAGGAAACAGGTGAGTCTCCCTTCTTTTATCTATAGGTTAAGGAAATAAATCTAAAAGGAAAGTAGTAACCACTTCTTTTCTTTTGTCTTTGGACAAAAGAATGGGTCTTGGTCCAAAGGGGAGTTCAACCTATCCATAGGGTGAAATTTCTCACAACAGGGGGTGAGGTGTGGCATCACACCCCCACTCCCTGATGATGGGAAGGGATGGCTACAATAACAAAAAATTGAGTACTCCAAAGAGAAATATCAATAGTTTAAGTACAAAAACTTTAGTTATTGACAATCATCTAGCATGCTTATTAGTTGTACCACATGACCCACTGACAAAATTTCCAATTCTCACTATGAAGGCATGAGAAATAGAGTACCATTCATCCATTCAGCTAAGAAGGATGTTCTCATTGACTCTCTAAGTGAAAGCATAGCATAGAAAGAAAACAGTAACTCAACTTCTTTGAGACAACCTTTCCCATCTCTAGGATTACAACAACAAGGTTAATATGGTGTTGTCTAGTAAACCATAGGATCACAATAGATCCAGGGCTAATGGATACAAACCTGCACAAGAATCAACCTTTCCCTGGTGTTATCCCTAAAGTTGTCCCTGACTGCTAGGGGGAAAGCTAGGGAACCTCATTTATTGCAATGATTTTCTTGGTTGGTAGGTGGATCAAGCAGGTTGAAAGGATAAATATCTAGTAAAACTCATCCAAAAATATACTCAAACGATCAGCAACACTTCATGTAGTTCAGGGAATTCAAACTGAAGGATAGATAAATAATGGCCAGTGATATTTGGAGGAACAAGGAACATATATGAATGCATAAGTGTCATGATCTGTTAACTCATACATTCACAAAGAAGATATCCAGATCCAAAATCATATTCTAAATATGAATCAAATACTTTAATACAACTTACAAGAAACAAGTAATTAACAGTAAACTCATCACTGTAATCAAAGTTGAATCTTTGGGAAAATCAACACAGTATAGAAATTTTCATTGCATTCAAATAAGACAGAAAAATGAGATGCATAGATGCACAATATGACCATCAGGATTTCTGAGTACTTGATTATGAAATGTTTCTTACAATTAAATTCTTTTCTCATCTCTCAGGGCTTCAACCTCTTCTACTCAAACCCCAGCTTCCTTCCAATAGGAATATCCCTCTCTTCTTTCAAAATTATTGCTTAAATAGAAATTACAATGCTTAATTGAGAGTAACCAATTCAAACTAAGATCCAAAAAAAGGTGATATGATCCTAATATATAACATAAAATCATGATATAATACCCAGGTTAAATGGATGAAGGTGGCACTTATGTTGAATGGGTGTTTTTTAGAAAATCGAATTATGAAAAATACGGAAAAATCACTCTTAAAGTGCCACCTATAGCTCCCAAATGATTCACTTTTTCAGAAAAGGCCCCCTAGCAACCTAATTTAGTATGTTCCTAAAAAAACCCATATTTTATTGTTTTGAGATTTGATATGTATCGCTTGGAAATTGTGCTGCAAGATGAACACAAAAATAGTCACCTACATAAATGTATGCATTTTTTTACCAAATATTGACCAAATGGTGCTCCTAATATCTATGATATATATTGATATCTGATGAGTTGAACAAGTGTAAATGATGATTAGGATAACCATCAAATCCATTCCACCCATTTACCATCATGGAATTCCAATTTTTGACAAAATTTAATTTTTTTCCAATGACAAAAATTAGTGCTAACACCTGGCATGTCAGGTTTATGGGATCTCGAACTAGAAGAGTGCATGATGTCTAGTTCCACAGCTATGATGTTTGATATCCTAAACAATTCCCTTAATAGTTCCTCAATTGAAATGTCTAGGATCCTAGACAATTCCCTAAATTGACCTTCCACCACTATGCTCGAAATAGTCACCATGCAGATGGTAAACCCTTTATGCTCACCCATGAATGGGCCTGACCCATTATCCAAGAAAATATTCTGTCACTAATAGACTATCCTCATTTTGGGCATATCGGGATGCTTATTGACTGCATTCACTTTTTACTCTCTCGTATGCACGATGGATACTTGTCTCTAGGAGCAAAATACCTAGTGGATGAGGCTACCATCTGGTGAGTAATGAGGCTACCCATGAATGGATACAAGACAAATAAAGGGATAACCACTCATGAAGTGGTCCAACAGGAAATATATGGCTCATTCATATCATGAAACAGAACCTATGGCATGATTATTTCAGAAATGAATGCTCCATCTGTCAGGTTTTCTACCATGTTAATATCAAGTAAAATATTACACAATTATACTAAGGAAGAATGCCCCTTTGGGGTGGTTTTGGATGCATAAATATGTCTCGTTGGGGTTTAGATGGCCTGAGAATTCTATATATTGAACAAGTTTATTGACGATTGCTTAGAATCCCAGGATTTCGGAAAAGAGTTCCATTACAACTAGATTCTACTTCTTCTAGCCATGGTCCTTTGAAGACCCCCTCAGGGTTTTGAATTACCTACTAAGATTAGGAATGCCTTTGAGTTTCCTTGATTTCTTCTATTTCATGAGAGAAGGGAAACACACATCCAACAATCCCATGACAAGTTGTTTCAATATTGGTACCAACACCTCATGCAGGTTACTACCTCAGAAGACTACATCTTGCACCCCGTTATTGATAGGTATGAAGGATACCTTTTATTTGAATGCACTTTTCATAATGTGTATATATATCCTAGTGATGACCAGTGGGCTGCAATGGAATTATTGATGGACTCATGAATAACAACAATGATTACAGTACCCTTAGTCTCCTTCTTTACTTGTCAACCTGGGGTTCGTACAAACTTAAGAGGTGTTATGCACTATATGTGCAGTATGGAATTTTCATAGCAATGGTTTGAAAAAGGATCAATGGTTGTGTATGTGCAGGAAATCAAATTATAGGAAGTAGTTCTAAATTAATTGCTTGAAGGAAACACACCAAATTGAAAGTGCATCTAAACTAAAGTGCATGAAAGAACTTACTCTAATACATCAAATATTATTGAATCAGGAAAGATAAATTGAAGCAAAAGATGAATCTAATATGAAATTATGACAAAGAACTGTGATAAAAGTAAAAGATGTAAATTATGATAGAAAAATTGTAATGGAAATGAAACTACACTAATGCAAAAGAAAAAAATATAATTCTTTGGTCATTACTGTTCATTGATGCTTTCAGGAAAATTTAAGACTAATCTAAGTCAAAATCTGAAGCAAAAACAGACCTACAAGATATTTCTACAGGAACTGTGCATTTCCACGGGATCTGTACAGTTTCTACAGGATACTCCTACAGGAGGAAAAACAAAGTCTAAAAAGGTAATGCAAGTATTTAAAAGCATTGATAAAGCTAGACTATAAAATAAATGAAGTGAATCTATGGTTCTTAGCCTTAGGAGGCACTTAGGGGTTCTCTAGAAGGTTATTGAATGTTTCTATAGGATGTTGCTACAACTGGCCAGTTAGTCAAAATCCTTAACAAAAATGGAAAATTATCGTCCAATAAATCTAACTTTAATAGAGAATGAAAAATTATCTAAGAAACAACTATTATGCATGAAATCTAAAAAAATAGTAAAAAGGGGTCCTTAAGCCCTCTTGGATGGGCCCTACCCAAGAATCAGAAGGAACCTAGAAATAATTATTAATAAACTGAAGGAAAAACCATTTTATTCATAAATCTCAGCAGTACATCAGTAGCATCATAGCTCTTAGTCTTCAACAAAAATTCTTGTAGAACAATTCCATACAATGCTTCTCTAGAAACTTGTTATCCAACTATCCTAGACTAGAGGCCTATATATACCTAGCAAGTTCAACCTCCCTTCCTAAATCAAGGAGAGTGTTGAGTAAATGAGGGATCTCATCGCTTTGCATCTGTATTCTTGAACTAGTGTTGATCATAAGTGGTCATAAATGCACAGGGAGTGCTCTTGGAGGTAGGTATAGACCGTTTTCCTTGATCTTTGGCTGGCAACCCATTCAATGAGAACAAATGCCATGTTTCTAGGAGGTTAGTGCTCTTGACTTCGGTAGTTCGAATTGTTTGGTGGAACACATGTCTATTGTCAAAAGCATTAGTGTGAAAAGGTATATTAGACACAAAAATCCACCTTAATCATACATTCATTAAACAACATACAAAAATAGTCATGACTAACTATTACATATGGTCAAAAGAAAACATTAATTCATTTTGTGGTGGAAAAATATGTCAAAGATCAGCCTTTAGAATATGCAATAATAAGGCTCATCATCACCCCCCAACTGAAATCTTGCACACACTTTGTGCAACCAAAAAATGGTCTTCCTAATTTCATTGTTGTTGTTGTTGTTCTATAATTTGTTGCTTCTCACTGCCTTGTTGTTTCTCAACAAAGTGTAGCTATTCATTACCCTATTTTTCTTGTTGTTGTATGTTGAATTGTTCTCTCATATCCCAAGCTATGTACTTGGTGACAACTTGTTTATCATGGTCACAATTTTGGTTCAATTTTATTATTCCTTTTCGGGTTGGATTTCATCCATAGGAGCTATAGGGAGAAGGAGTGGAGGACTCATCCTTATCCCAATCCAATTATTTCTTATCCTCCTTACAATTTATTTATACCATGGGGTTCTGAGGAGGGCAAGTTGTAATGTGTTTGGAGAGTGAGGCTCTATGATTCTCATGCCAGAAGGAAAATAATTCCATCTTCTGTGGCAAGCCTCAGTTGCTACTTCTCCCAACAATCCCAGTGTGTCATCAATGTGGGCTATGGCCTCCCTTTGTTTGGTTGTCCACCCTGGAGTGATATCCTTATCAAAGGAGAGGCTATGGTGATTTTTTATAACATCCTTAGGCTTGACAGCCTCTGCTCTGATCCAAAGGGGTGTTTGTTTCTCTTCTTCTTTGTACATTTTTAATTCTTATGCCCTCATTTCCTCACGCCTTAGCCAAGAACAAAATTCCATCAATTGCCAATCCCCTACATATGGATTGGGAATCCAGTTGTAGGGATGTGGTAAGACAAGGTTATGCTGGTAGAAATCACAAAGTTTGTCTTTCCCTTCTATGTTACAACCCTGATATGCATCTAGGAAATATTTGGGTGTATCCAGGTTGAATTTCACAAACTTGGCCAATTGTGTGATTTGATTGTTGTGCCATTGTTATTTTAGGAATAATGGATATGTTTTGGATGTTGGCCTAAATTCCATCATTTCTTTAGATACTTTGGCTATAGTTTTTATTGTTTCTTGCACGATATCCACTTTTTCATTCTTCTCAAGTAGATATCTTTTTACCTTGCTCAATTGTTGCTGGATTTTCTGGTTTTTGACCTTCAACCTGTTAATCCCTAATATTGGCTCATTACCCCTTAATTGGGGCATATTATATTAGTAATGTTATTTTATTTATGTCGTATTTAGGCCATTAGTTGTAACTATACCTCCTAGTCTCCTATATATACCAAGGAGACATTTTCATTTTGAATCATCTTGTACTTGAACATTTAAGTCGGGTAAAAGGAGGTTTTCCCCTTGAAGAGGCTTATTATCTGAAATTATCTCTTTTTCAAGGCGTTGAGTACCTTTTATGAGGTTTTTCTATGCTATATTGATATTTGGTTCTTAACATATGGTATCCGAGCTCAAGGTCTTGGGGTTTCGCTGCTACATCTGAGACACCTTGGCATTGTCCCTTATAATTTTCCTATACAACGTTTTAGAAGGAACTTCTTGGAGGATATTTATTCTATGGATCAAGGTACTTTGGGTTCAAAATTCAGCTCCTGAGGACTTATACTTTCGGAGTTACAACCTGTACAATATAGGGTTCTGGAATCATCCTGAACTGAGCCATTGCAGAATTTTCGTTATAAAATTTTTTTTGTAATGTTTCAGACCCGAAATACCGGAGGATATTTAAATAAATTTTTAAGGTATTTGTGGTAAAAATTTCAGCTTCTGGTTCATATTAAATTTGTATATACACCCTATGTAAGATAGGGTATCTGACTATTCCTATTGACTAGTTTCAAGAAGGTGTTCCAGGTAAAACAATCATAACTTCTTCCTAGAGTATCCAAATTGAGTGGGACTGGTTTCATTGGATCTTGGACAGTCTGTAGTATTTATGGTACGAGTTTTAGAATTTTATATCAATTAGTTTGTGTGGGGCACGCTATACAAGTGAGATCTCCGGGAAAGGCCAAAAATCATCAAGTTGTGGGGAAGTTACCATAAATTCCACTTGGCACATCCAATTTTGATCATACCTATGGAATTGCAGAGAATAAATATCAGAGAACTACATAAAACAAATTTTGATACCCATAAGGGCTGAAACTTGGGAGATACAATAGAAGAAATATTGTCTAGCAGAACCACCTCAAAATCAAGGTTCAAAAGTGATACTTGGCCAACATTCCACCCAAAAAGGGAACTTCTACACAAAATAAGACTGCAGACAATCCTACTTGGACTCTTTATGAAGGTGAAGAAATGCGTAGGGACATAAATGATTTACAAAAGAAGATAGTAACAAAAGATGAACTACAAGAGATGATGGAGGGTTTAAAATGGGAGATCATGGAAGTATTGAAAACTTTCGTAACAGAGAAGACACCTGAAAGTGAAAATGATTCCCATGAAATTCATGATGAGGACACA
>JASDQU010259679.1:0-15726 GCA_032191745.1 Picea mariana
CTCGACTCTGAATTGGGCCTGAATGGAATTTCTAAGTTGTCTCGGATGTCAATGGTCAGGAACATTACAAGGAAAGCACCTTAAACCCCAAGTTTTCGACGGCAGAGGGAAATTAATACTTAACAAAGAATGGAATGTTGAATAACCAGCCAATGCAAGCAGGCCATATCTAGAAGAGAGAAGCTATTCAAAAAAATGGGATAGATCTAGTTGGCAGCACCAATTAAGTCCAAGACCCGAAATTGATATTCAACTTGTTGTTTTTACGAATAAAGGATTTGATCGTCAAGAAGACTGTCAACAAGCTTCATCATTGTACATATTTTGTATTGGTTGGTGGCAGGACAAATCGCAATCATTGTGGAAAATAATCTCAGCTATATTTTGTAACCCATCTTATTTGAATATAGAATATTTGCGGTTTTTTTTTATGGTGTTTTCCAATATCTAGTATTGCTTTTCATTTATTTTGTACCTTTTTTTGTGTGTGTCTTTAAACATGGACGACAAGCTTTTCTTTTTGCTGCCCAATACTTCAATTTAAATAAAGGCTACTATGTTTGTTGCTTACATTTTACATCGAAGAATAATCTGTCATAGGCCATACTTATGTGGAGTCGACCCTATACTTAAAGAAATAAATTGGAGAACCTGTCATGATTTCATTCTCTGGGTCCCGTAAATAGAATGAATTAATGACTTACAACAAGGCAACTCAAGTGTTGATGCCATGTTCCTGTTCAATTTCTTGCATATATTGCAGCTTCTTATATTTTATAATATCCGTGCATATATACTAATATGAGTACTATTGGAATAAATATAAAAATTTCCTCATAGCCAAAACTTAGCCAATTATCTAGCCACCGAGTCCCAGATTTCAACCAAACAGATGATCGAATATAGGGAGAATAGTAGTCACAACATACTTGAATTTTTTTTTTGTCCCATAACTGATGTCACATAAAACGACTCCCTCGACTTTGAATTGGGCATGAATGGCATTTCTAAGTTGTCTTGGATGTCAATGGTCAGAAACATTACAAGGAAAGCACCTTAAACCACAAGTTTTAGACGGTAGAGGGAAATTAATACTTAACAAAGAATGGAATGTTGAATAAGCATCCAATGCAAGCAGTCTAGAAGAGACAAGCTATTCAAAAAAATGGGATAGATCTAGTTGGCAACACCAATTAAGTTCAAGACCCGAAATTGATATTCAACACGTTGTTTTTTATGAATAAAGGATTTGATTGTCAAGAAGAGTATCAACAAGCTTCATCATTGTACATATTTGTTATTGGTTGGCGGCAGGCCAAATCACAATCATTGTGGCAAATAATCTCAGCTATATTTTGTAACCGATCTTATTTGAATATAGAATATTTGCGGGTTTTTTTTATGGTGTTTTCCAATCTCTAGTATTGCTTTTCATTTATTTTGTACCTTTTTTTCTGTGTGTCAGTAAACATGGATGACAAGATTTTCTTTCTGCGGCCCAATACTTCAATTTAAATAAAGGATGCTCTGTTTGTAGCTTACATTTTACATGGAAGAATAATTTTTCATAGGTCATACTTATGTGGCGTTGACCCTATACTTAAAGAAAGAAATTGGAGGACCTGTCCTGCTTTCATTCTTCGGGTCCCGTAAATATAATGAATTAATGACTTACAAGAAGGCAACTCAAGTGTTGATGCCATGTTCTTGTTCAATTTCTTGCATATATTGCGCTTCTTCTATTTGATAATATCCGTGCATATATACTAATATGAGTACTATTGGAATAAATATAAAAACTTCTTCTTAGCCAAAACTTAGCCAATTATCTGGCCACCGGGTCCTGGGTTTGCGGTATTCAACAACTATGTCCCCTACTTCATCATACACATCTTGCAGCCAAAGAACTTTTGTGATCTTCAATTTATGCGTTAACTAGTGATAACTCACCTTCTGGCCACCAAGCCCCGGGTTTGTGATATCCAACAACTATGTCCCCTGTTCCTTCATATACATATTGCATCCAAAGAACTTCCATGATCTGCAATTTATGCTTTAACTAGCGATAACTCACCAGGGGTTCAAAAAGCTTGGCATTAATAAAGGAACAATAGATTTTCTTCTGTGAGATACTTAGCTCTTTTCCCCTTTTCTTCTTCCCGTCTATTATTGCTTTCTGATTATATACTTAGTCTCCTTTCTATGATCATGGGTTCCAGGGTTAGTGGGATAACATATCTTCATCTCCATCTATATCCTCACATGATGAATCTGATTGACCGTTTTTCCTTTCCATGCTTAGCCAAGTTTATGGCCGCGGTTGTCGGGTTGGCGCTTTCGAACTCTGTTGCGTTATATACATCTTGCAGTCAAAACTTTTGTGGTTTCAACGAAATTTGCGAATCGATCAACATCCTGCAAATTGGGAGATGATTTGTATTTGAAACCGAAATAATCCATTAATATATATTAGTATGAATACTATTGAAATAAATATCAAAACTTTCTCTTGCCCAATACTTAGCCAATTATCTGTCCACCAGGTCCTAGGTTCACGGTATCCAACACCTATGTCCCATGTTCCGTCATATACATATTGTAGCCAAAGAAGTTCCGTGATCTGCATTTTATGATTTTACTAGTGAGAACCCAGCAGGGGTTCGAAAACATTGGCGTTAATAAACAAAAAAATGGATTTTATACTATTAGATACTTAGCCCTTTTCCCCTTTTCTTCTTCCCATCCATTATCGCTTTCTGGTTATATACTTAGTCGTCTTTCTATGATCGCGGGTTGTAGGGTTGGTGGGCTGACATATCTTCATCTCCATCTATAACCTCACATGATGAATCCGACCGACCATTGTTCCTTTCCATACTTAGTCAATTTTATGGCCATGGTTTCTGGGTTGGCGCATACAAACTCGCCTTTTCTTCTACCCATCTGTTATCGCTTTCTGAATATATACTTAGTCGCCTTTCTATGATATATGGTTCCATGGTTGGCGGGCTAACATGTATTCATATCCATCTATATATTCACATGACAAATCTGATCGACCATTGTTCCTTTCCATACTTAGCCAATTTTATGGCCGCGGTTGTCGAGTTGGCTCTTACCAACTCGGTTGTTTATTGTTTGGTGATATACATATTTCACTCAAAAAATTTGTGATCTAAAATTCCACAGCAGGTTCCTCGTATACATTAAGCTCACTCAAATTATCTTTCACTTCCTTCCATCCCCACCAACTTCACATTCTTCCTAATATACATTAACTATGCTCTTACTAGTGACAACTGGACACATTGGTATGAAATAAATGGTACCCTCTCCTCCGCCATATACAAATTGACTACCAGACTCCGACATCGTCCCCTCTTCTATGTTACACATTATGCATTCAAATGTTTCGAGCTATACAATTTGGACGTCGGGGACTCGCCTCTTCTGGGGAAACCTTGTCACCCTATTTTGGATCCTCACGTTGGAGGGTTCACGAAAACTCAAACTCCTAGTCATCGTTTCCTGTTATGCCCATCCTCATACTTCTTTACAGATATTCAACACCAAAGGTTTAATACTAAAATGGCATCATGCAACAACCGTAAAAATCATCATTAATAAGCAAAAGTCTCGAAAACCAACCATCCCTACAAAACTTGTTCAGAAACATGCAAAGAAGATATTGTCAGGTAATGGAAAAGTTGTTACAAATTTCAATATATTAGCGAAAAGAAGTCCTGGACAACGTTTTTGACTGCGGTTTCCCACATTAATGACATCAAAATTGTGTTTGGAATCTTTTGTGAGATGCAAACAACGCCTGAAGTTTTGCAATATACAATTTGTCCATAGGAATGTATAAAAAATATTAATTTTTCTCTTTTCCCCCCCTCTATTATCCCTTTGTGGTTCTATATTTAGTCACAGCTATATGATCACGACCTCATGGATTCGTAAATTGACAACTCTTTATCTATATCTTCACACCATGAGCCCGACCAACCGTGGTCCCTTTCAATACTTAGCCAATTATCTGATCACCGGGTCCCAGGTTTGTGGTATCCAACACCTATGTCCCCTATTCTGTCATATACATCTTACACCCACCCGCTCCTCCACCATATACAAATTGACTACCAGACTCCAACATCGTCCCCTCTTTCGTGTTACACATTATGCATTCAAATGTTCTGAGCTATACAATTTGACCATCGGGACCTCGCATCTTCTCGGGAAACCTTGTCACCCTATTTTGTATCCTCGCGTTGGCAGGTTCACGAAAACTCCAACTCCTAGTCATTGTTTCATGTTCTACCCATCCTCATACTTCTTTCCAGATATGCAACACAAAAGGTTTAATACAAAAAATACATCATGCAACAACCGTAAAAATTGTCATTAATAAGAAAAAGTCTCAACAACCAACCATCCCTATAGAACTTATCCAGAAACATGCAAAGAAGATATTTCCAGGTAATGGCAAAGCTATTACAAATTTCAATATATTAGCGAAAACAAGTCCCAGCTAGCGTTTCCATGTTCCATACTTGCACACTTTTTCAATTGCGGGTTCCCACATTGATGGCCTCAAAATTGTGTTTCAAATATTCCGCGAGATGCAAACATCACCCAGAGTTTCGCAATATACAATTTGTCTGCGGGAATGTATAAAAACTCTTAACTTTTATCTTTCCCCCCCCTTCTATTATCCTTTTGCAGTTCTATATTTATTTGCATCTATATGATCACAACCTCATGGATTTGCAAATTGGCAACTCTTTATCTATATCTTCACACCATGAGCTCGATCGATCGTGGTCCCTTTCAATACTTAGCCAATTATATGATAATCGGGTCCCGGGTTTGCGGTATCCAACACCTATTTCCCCTATTCCATCGTATACATATTGCACCCAAAGAGCTTCTATGATCTACAATTTATGCCTTTACTGGTGAGAAATCACCAAAGGTTCAAAAGGATTTGCATTAATAAGAGAACAGTAGATGTTCTTCTGTGAGATAATTATCCCTTTTTCCCTTGTCTTCTTCTTGTTTATTATCTCTTTCTAGTTATATACTTAGTCTCCTTTCTATGATCGCAGGTTCCAGCATTGGTGGGGTGACATATATTCATCTCCATCTATATCCTCACATGACGAATCTGACCGACCATTGTTCCTTTCCATACTTAGCCAATTTTATGCCCGCGGTTCCCGGGTTGGCGCTTTCAAACTCCGTTGCTTCTTGTTCCATGATATACATCTTGCACTCAAAATTTTCATGATCTACAATTCCACCGTGGACTCCTTAGTCCTTTTTCTCTTTTCTTCTTCACGTGTATTATCGCTTTCTAGTTATTATGTCCCCTGTTCATGGTATCCAACACTTATGTCCCCTGTTCCGACATATACATCTTGCACCCAAAGAACTTATATGATATGCAATTTATGCCTTTACTAGTGAGAACTCACCAGGGGTTCGAAAGGATTTGCATTAATAAGCAAACAATAGATGTTCTTATGTGAGATACTTAGCCCTTTTCCCTTGTCTTATTCCGGTGTATTATCGCTTTCTAGTTATATACTTAGTCGCCTTTCTATAATCGTGGGTTCCAGTGTTGGAAATATGGCATATCTTCATCTCCATTTATATCCTCACATGATGAATCTCACTGACTGTTGTTCCTTTCCATACTTAGCCAATTTTATGCCTCTGGTTGTCGGGTTGGCACTTTCGAAATCTGTTGCTTCTTGTTCCGTGATATACATCTTGCACTCAAAATTTATGTGATCTACAATTTCACCGTGGACTCCTTAGTCCTTTTTCCCTTTTCTTCTTCCCGTGTATTATCGCTTTCTGGTTATTCACGTAGTGATCTCTCTATGATCACAGCTTCGAGCGTTGGCGGGCTGACATATCTCCATCTTTGTCTATATCCTCACATGAAAAATCTGATCGATAGTTGTTCCTTTTCATACTTAGCCAATTTTATGGCCGCGGTTTCCGGGTTGGTGCTTTCAAACTCTATTGCTTCTTGTTTTGTGATATACATCATGCACTCAAAACTTCTGTGATCTACAATTCCACCGTGGGCTCCTCGAACTTGCAAGCTTCACTCTACCACAGCTCACAAATGTTTCAAAGTATCTATCACTGCCTTCCATCCCCACTAACTTGTTTTCCTTCCTAATATACATTAGTTATGCTCTTACTAGTGACAACTGGACACACTGGTACGAAACAGTTGGCATCAGACCCTCCGTAATTTACAAATTGACTACCGGATTCCGACATCGTCCCCTCTTCTGTGTTACAGATTATGCATTCAAATGTTTTGAGCAATACAATTTGAACATCGGGGCCCCACGTCTTCTAGAGAGACCTTGTCAATCTATTTTGGATCCTCGTGTTGACGGGTTCAAGAAATGTCCAATTCTTGGTCACTATTTTGGTTTGGTGATTTTGAACTCTACTGGTTCTTGTTCCGTGATATACATCTTGCACTCAAAATTTTCGTGATATACAATTCCACCATGCACTCAACCATTTTACCCTTTTCTTCTTCCCATGTATTATCGCTTTCTGGTTATATACTTAGTCGCCTTTCTATGATCGCGGGTTCCAGTGTTGGCGGGATAACATATATTCATCTCCATCTATATCCCCACATGACAAATCCGACCAACCATTGTTCCTTTCCATACTTAGCCAATTTTATGGCTGCGGTTGTCGGGTTGGCGCTTTCGAACTCTGTTGCTTCTTGTTCCGTGATATACATCTTGAACTCAAAAATTTCATTGTATACAATTCCACCGCGGACTCCTCGAACTCGCAAGCTTCAATATACCATGGTTCAAAAATGTTTCAAATTATCTGTCACTGCCTTCCATCCCCACTAACTTCTTGTCCTTCCTAATATACATCAGTTATGCTCTTACTAGTGACAATTGAACACACGGGTACAAAACAGTTGGCATCCGGCCCTCCACAACATACAAATTGACTACCGAGTTCTGGCATCATCCCCTCTTCCGTGTTATAGATTATGCATTCAAATGTTCTGAGTGATACAATTTGACCGCCGGGGCCTCACCTCTTCTGGTGAGACCTTGTCACCCTATTTTGGATCCTCGTCTTGACGCGTTCACGAAATCTCCAATTCTTAGTCATTGTTTCGGGTTGGTGCTTTAGAACTCTGTTGCTTCTTGTTCTGTGATATACATCTCGTACTCAAAATTTTCATGATCTACAATTCCACCGCGGATTCCTTAGCCCTTTTTCCCTTTTCTTCTTCCCGTGTATTATCACTTTTTGTTTATATACTTAGTCACCTTTCTATGATCGCGGGTTCCAGTGTTGGTTGGCTGACATATATTTATCTCAATCTATATCCTCACATGATGAATCCGACCAACCGTTGTTTTTTTCCATACTTAGCCAATTTTATGGCTGCAGTTGTCAGGTTGGCACTTTCGAAATCTGTTGCTTCTTGTTCCGTGATATACATCTTGCACTCAAAAATTTTGTGATCTACAATTCCACCGTGGACTCCTCGAACTCGCAAGGTTCACTCTACCACGATTCACAAACATTTCAAAGTATCTGTCGCTGCCCTCCATCCCCACTAACTTCTTGTCCTTCCTAATATACATTAGTTATGCTCTTACTAGTGACAATTGCACACACTGGTACGAAACAGTTGGCATCCAACCCTCCGCAATATACAAATTGACTATCGAGTTCTAACATCGTCCCCTCTTCCATGTTACATAGTATGCATTCAAATGTTCTGAGCGATACAATTTGACCATTGAGGCTTCACGTCTTCTGGGGAGACCTTGTCAGCCTATTTTGGATCCTTGTGTTGACGGGTTCACGAAATATCCAATTCTTAGTCACTGTTTCAGGTTGACACATTCGAACTCTGCTACTTCTTGTTCTGTGATATACATATTGCACTCAAAATTTCCATAATTTACAATTCTACCATGGACTCCTTAGCCCTTTTTCCCTTTTCTTCTTCCCATGTATTATTGCTTTCTGGTTATATACTTAGTCACCTTTCTATGATCGTGTGTTCCAACATTGGCGGGCTGACATATCTTCATCTCCATCTATATCCTCACATGACAAATCTAACTGACCGTTGTCCCTTTCCAAACTTAGCCAATTTTATGGCCGCGGTTGCCCGGTTGGCACTTTCGAACTCTGTTGCTTCTTGTTATGTGATATACATCATGCACTCAAAACTTTTGTGATCTACAATTCCACCCCGGACTCATCGAACTCCCAATATTCACTCTACCATGACTTACAAACGTTTCAAAGTATCTGTCGCTGCCTTCCATCCCCACTAACTTCCTATCCTTCTTAATATACATTAGTTATGCTCTTACTAGTGATATACAAATTTCCCTCTGGACTGTCATATCATACCCTCTTTCGTGTTATGCATATTGCACTCAAAAATTTCTGAGACATACAATTTGACCCTCGCGCCCTCACCTCGAATAGTTGTACCTTGTAACCCTATTTTGAATTTGTTTTTCCCTGTCCCCACGACCTCCGTACTTCTTTCTTAGTATGCAATTAGAAACCTTTCATGCTAATAGTTGACCATGCAGGAACCATCAACATTGTCTTTAATGAGCCAAACGCTCGAGGAGATCTCCCATTATTACACATTAAACCAAGATCTGTGGAGAGTTATATTGTCCCTTTCGATTGTTCATCTCAAACACGGGTCATCGTGTTGGCCCATTCAAGAAATATACAATGCTTAATCGCTCATTGTCGTATTCGCCATGTTCACATTTCTATGTATGCAATTACTAGTGTTTAATTTTAACAACACATCATGCAATAGTCGTCGAGATTGTCATTAATGAGCAAAAGACTCAAGGAGATCTCCCATTCACATGCATTGGACCAAGATTTGTGCAACGTTATATTATCCCTTCCAACTTTTCATTTCATTCATCGTCTGGAGCAAACAAACTTTCTTGTAAACTTATGGCAGTAGGTCGACATCATTTTTGTGGAGATACAGTAAATATCTTCGGACATCAAGACCAGAACTTCTAGTGGTCCAGGGAATACTTTTACTATTCATCTTGTTCCACCCAGAACAAAGTGATTTGAACCTCTGGAATCACTCGTACAGGTTGCGTCCCTGAGGTTTTTGACTGTAAGGAGGTGGTCTCTTAGTGCACCGAAAAATATATTCCAAGCCAAAGAATTATTCCACTATGTGACCCGTCTCCTGTTTCTTTGTCACCTCAGGTCTTCCGCAAGATGTTAAAATTGTCGGAGCCAACATTGACCTTCAGATGACAAGACTGCAAGAAGTTCCTAGAAAAAAATGATAATGGGTTGGACATCTTAGCCTAGTTCCTCGAAGACCCAAAAATAGTTCCTAAAGATATCACAAAGTTGCAGGTAAGTTCCTTTAGAAATCCATTCCGGGAAATTGCTTAGATGTTTACAAGAATAACAGGACAGGCATCCATGATAAGAATTTCCCATATAATTATTTATATTTTGTACTTCACAGTCAAGGAACAATTCATTTTCAATTGGGGGAAGCTAATTTCCATTGAGATATGTTCCCAGTTGTCATGATCCAAAGAATCGAATACATTTTATATGTCATCCTACTTGATTTTCGCAATAGTGCATTGTTGTCTGTTTCCAAAACTGTCTCTTTCCAAGAAAATAAACTGTAGATTCGACCCAGTAACATTCCGTTACCAGGCCCTGTGGAGGCACAGGGCCTCCCATTTTTTTTATAAAGTTTTTAATGACTTTGTCTCAATTTTCAAAGATTTTTTGTTAGGGAAGGATGCTCTGTGGATGTATGGCCAGGCAACCAAGTTTTTGAACTGGAAGGGTACACTTGAACAAAAGGAAAATCACAGTGTACTAATGGTCTTTGGCTCTAAAGAAATTTTTTATTTCCTTCCATGCCACATCACGGAAAAAATGTTTGTTGAAGAAATAACAAGGCAATACAACCATTGGTTGCATTTTTTCCGTGACAAGAAAAAAAAAACAGTTCAATCCTCTGCCCTGGAAAGTTGGGGACTTCGTGTGCAGAAACATCAACAAGATTGACGAATTTGCCGGTCATTTCAAGAAATTGAACCTAACATATGCTAAAAGGATAAAAGGGTTTGACCCTAATGGGATTTTTCAAGAACATTTACTAGCAGTTGGCTTTAGCATCTCTTTTATCCATAGGCACCTAACCGAAGACAGGGACAGTGACGACAACAATCCTGCTTCTGGCGATTGTGACATAGAGACTTTGCAAAGCGTAACTGAATTGTACAGACAATAGGGAAAATTATCCGGTGAGAAGAGTGGCCAGTCCCCCGCCAGCACTCCCAAGAGCATGACATCATGGAGCATCACTTCAACGGCTGATCCCAGTAAGAAAGAAACCCAGAAATATTCAAACTGAGGAGGAGATAAAAACCCTCCTCGCATAAAAAATGATATTTCTCACAAAATTCCATTGACGAAGAAGAGAAAAAACAATGCAGGGCAGGTGAACAAACCCAAAATTAAAAGTGAACAGTTGCAACTTGAAATTGAAACTAAGAACATGCACAAAGTTGTTCCATTCGCAATGGAAATAGATGATACCGATATTTTTGATGAAGATGAATCCTTCGTATTCCAACGCGTTGTTTTTTACAGCCAATCTAAAAATATGGTCATTGAAAAGAGAGATGTAACAAATAGGAAAGGAAAATCTCACACAGAGATTAAATTTAGGAAAATGAGGCCGTCCCAAATCTCCCTATTTCACCACATAACCGGCGATGCTCTTGATGATTCCATTGGAGGAATCGAAGCGAAAAATGCCAGACTGAAAGACCGCCTCAAGGAATTCAAGGAGGCTTTCATTGCTAACCTAGAATTTTCCAGTACTTTAGCAAAAACATGCTTGCTACCATTGTAGCCAAGATGAAAGTGTCCTCTACCCTCCTTGCATCATCTAGAGACCTTGTAGAGAATAACATCAAGAAACGAATGCAATTAGTTACTGAATCCTGGGAAACATCACAAAATACAATTTCCTTCCAAAGAGGGAAAATGATTTTCTCGAACATTTGCAGGAGAATTTAAAAAATGATCAACGTTTTTGTGAACAGGGGCTGACCTCTTTTTCCAACCATGCCATCAACACCTTGGAACTGAAAAGAAGACAAGATAATCTTGTTGATGTTTGGACAACATAGGGAAGACATTCTCTAAAGATAATAATTAATAATACAATTATTATTGATTATTATATATATTATATAATAAATAAATGATAATAACAAATAGTTATTGATTATTCAAGGGACACATCATTTCATGGATGTTCACCTTATGTTCTCTGTATATGAAACACTCATCATTGTAATAATATATCGAATATCTCTCATATCTCATATGAATAAAATCTAACATGGTATCAGAGCGGGTACTGGGCCTCACTCCCTCATAGGAGGGCCCAGGTAAATGGAAGAAAAACAACATGGTATCATTCACATGTCTCAATCATTCACTCCAAAGAATTCACATGTATCAAACACCTGATATTGTGAATATTTAGAGGTGTTCATGTCCTTCAAGCACTGCAATCCATTTTCATGCTTGGGCATCTTGAGTTGAGGACTGTACTGATCAAAATACAAATTCAGATCACGATCATGCGAGGCTAGAGATCTCTTTCATCCAGTGAGGGATTGCAAAACAACACAAAATTCAGATGCGTTGGCTTTGACCAAAATAGGGTTTGAGATATGGACTACCCTAACTGGCAAAGCCATCACTGATTTTTTAGAATTGAAGGATCATGTTGTCGAACTTATCTGTTTAGAATTAGCCTTCTCTGCCATTATTCATTATGTTGTGTTGGCTACTGGAACTCGTTGGGTCAGTCGAGCCTAAGTAGAAACTCTGCCAACTTGGCGATGGAGAGGATGATTCCATATGGCTACATTTCCATTTGAGACGATGAAAAGGAGATCAAGTAGCTTGGACACAGAGACATTATGGTGGCATTGAGAGGCACTGCTACATATGGGGAATGGCTTTCTAATTTAACTGATATATTGACCCCTGCACTGTTAAATCC
This sequence comes from Picea mariana, assembly GCA_032191745.1. Taxonomy (NCBI): domain Eukaryota; kingdom Viridiplantae; phylum Streptophyta; class Pinopsida; order Pinales; family Pinaceae; genus Picea; species Picea mariana. The sequence continues at coordinate 12,140 of JASDQU010259679.1, forward strand.
ATTGAATCCACGCGAGAATGTGAAAGTGAAGATGGGGTTTCTTCATCTCTATACTTCTCAAGATTCAGCTTGCAGGTTCAATAATGGAAGTGCAAGAGAGAATCTATTGGCTGAGATTGCAAGCCTCCGCTAGTTCTACATGACGAGTTGGAAGAAGCTACCGGGTTCTTGAAGTTTGTGATGTTGACATGGTTCCGTAGGTAGCAAGTTCATATTCAATGGAGAATAAAGAGTGGTAGCAAGCATGAATGTCTATGATTTATTACAGTTGGATCACCACTATTGTTATATGGCGCCAAAATATGTATCAAGTGGAAATCTCACTGTCAGATCAGGTTGTGTAAAATATGCTACCGGTGGTGAACGAGATCAACATTACAATTACAACGCCCTTGTGAACTGAGTGGAGGTCACCACAGTTTAGGTGGTTCCATTAGTCAAAGCAGGGTTGCTAGCCCATGTGACAACATGGCTGGAATAATTACACCTTGGAGGATAACAATGACATCTACTGAAGAGTCCCACAAATATTGAATATGTGGGAGGCATGTAAAGGCATTGCGCACTCGATATGGATATATGATGTTGCTCGGATGAGGTGCCTGCGACATTGTTGTTGTCTGCCCAGAGCTGCAAATTTGATACACATTTGATAGCCTTCAGGATTTGGTCGAAATTGGTGAGAATGGTCAAATGAAGGAACCAAGACATTGGTTTCAAGAGGAAACCTCGATGTATCTTGGGGGACATTGGTTCCATGAGGGAACCTTGATGTGTCCTAGAGATGTTTGAGACAACATCATGAGACATTCTCCCTGGAGGGTCCTGTATGGACTAGTAGGAGTAAATGTGGACTTCATCTTGACGTGCCTCAAATGGTCAGATGAAGGAACCAAGACATTGGTTTCATGAGGCAGTCTCGATATGTCTTGGGGGACATTGGTTCCATGAGGGAACTTATATATGTCTTCTAAGACATTGAATCCATGAGGGAACCTTGATATGTATTAAACATTTTTTTTTTCATGAGGAAACCTTTACATGTAAAATAAGGTCCAATATTACATTCCCTTTCAAGACAGTTGAGCCAATTGATCCCATTGATCTTGTAGCTCCACTTAATGTTTCTAGAGAATCATTGCAGTATGTCGGAAGAGACTTGCATGGGCTCATCAGAATCTACAGGAGGTAGAAGGACATGTAACTCCTCATGGTACCTTTCAAGAGAGAAACATACCTCAGATATATTCATGTTATGCCACAGTTATGAGCCACATCATTGATCCTGATCCTTCATGTTATGAGGAGGCATCTAGTTTGCAAAGATGCCATGATGGAGGAGTATCAGTCCATCATGAAGAATGATGTGTGGGATATTGTTCTGAGACCTGAAAGGAAGTCTGTAGTGACTTCCAAATGTATCTATAAGATCAAACATATATTCGACGAAAGCATTGAGAAGCACAAAGAAAGATTTGTTTCTAGATGATTCTCTCAGGTGGAGAGAATAGATTATGAGGAGACAATTGCTCCTATTGCTCGATACACTTCTATCTAGATGATTATTTCCCCTGTAGCATCCATGGGTTAGAGAATACATCAGATGGATGTAAAGACAACCTTTCTCAATGAAGAGACTAAGGAAGAAGCATACATCGAGAAACCAGATGCTTTCGTGATACATGAGAAGGAGTCTCATGTGTGCAGGTTGAATATGGCCTTGTATGGAATCAAGCAACCACCTCGAGCTTGGTATGCAAAGATCGATGGACACCTGATGATTTTTGGGCTTCAACAAGTGTTTTCGATCCCAGCCTGTACTACAATATTGTTAATGGTGAGTCTCTGATTCTGGTCCTCTATGTTGATGATTTATTACTCACCAGTACAGAGAGCCTTATTATTGAATGCAAGTATGTGTTGGCCTCTGAGTTCGATATGAAGGACCTTGGTATGATGCACTACTTCTTGGGACTAGAGGTGTGGCAAAGAACTAAAGAGATCTTCTTGAGTTAGGGGAAGTACACAGTTGAGATATTCAAGAAGTTTGAGATATTGAACTTGAAGCTCGTGACTACACCAATGATGACGAATCTGAAGAAACTAAGTGTGTCTTCTTCCGATTATGACGAAATTGATCCGACTCTGTATAGACAGCTGGCTAGATAATTGATGTATCTGGTTAACACCAGACCAAATAATTTCTATGCAGTGAGTGCACTTAGCCAATTTATAAGTCAACTGATATAGACACACTAGATTGTTGCGAAGCATGTGTTGAGATACTTGTGAGGCACAGTTCGATATGGTCTGAGATATACTTCCAGTATTGATATGATATGGTAGGAATATATTGACTATGATTGGGCAGGGAGCGCAGTGGAAAGAAAGAGCACCTTCAGGTGTTGCTTCACTTTGGTATCTTCCATGGTTTCTTGGTGTAGCAGGAAACAGACTTATGTGGCTTTGAGCACAACAGAAGAAGAGTACATTTCATTAAGTATGACAGTTTGTGAAGCAGTGTGGCTTCGCAAGCTCTGTGCAGGTTTATTCGAACATGTGTTGGATTCCACCATTATTCATTATGGTAACTAAAGTTGTGTGAAGATCTCCGATAATCCAGTGTTTTGTGACAAATCAAACCACCTTGAGATCAAGTACCATTTCATCCGAAACTTGGTGTAGAGGAAGGAAGTATTGGTGCAGTACCTTCCTACAAATGAGTAGGTTGTTGATGTTCTTACCAAACCATGATGAAGTTTAAGTACTTCCATGGCAGAGAATGCCTCCCTCACTGAGAGGGAGTGTTGATGTTTGCAGCTTCCTGAGACATTCTATAGATCGTAATCCTCTGTGATTGAGTTGATTTAATATGTGAGGACACTTATCCAAGAAGGGATAAGTGCAACACTTATTCAAGAAGGAATAAGTGCAATTGGGCTTATAACCCAACGTCCCATGTGGAGATCACATGAGAACATGTCAAGGGAGTTGACCCTTGACGTCATACACTATGGGAGTTGACCCTAGTGTTTCTAGAGGGTGTAGCCTCTAGAAGCCCACATGGAGTGCCATGTGTGACAAACTTTCTCCAGATCGTACTCCTCTGTGAATTGAGTTGAGTTGATTTGTGAGGACACTTATCCGAGAAGGGATAAGTTGAACACTTATTCGAGAAGGAATAAGTTCATTTGGGCTTATATCCCATCGTCCCATGTGGAGAGCACGTGAGGACATGTCAAGGGAGTTGACCCTTGATGTCTCACACTATGGGGAGTTGACCCTAAGTGTTCCTAGAGGGAGTAGTCTCTAGAAGTCCACATGGGAGTGCCATGTGTGACAAATATTTTGTTACTATGGTGGTTTTGTACCACTGGAGGAAACTGCGTGTCTATGGAAAGTAGTTGTGTACTACTATGGAAAGATACCTCCCTAGTTAAGAGGGAGTGTTGATGTTTCAGCATCGGGCAAAACGTCTCCTAGATTGGGTTGCAGACCAAGGGAGATAGGATACATTTATCACAAAGGTGAACTTGGGGTAAATGGGCCTAGACGTAGTCCTTCCTTGATCATGACAAGGAATAATA
>JASDQU010259680.1:1843-13753 GCA_032191745.1 Picea mariana
CCCTTCTCATAAGATTCCAAACAAAATCATCATAACTTTTAAAAAGAAATCTACTATAGGAACAAAAGATCTTAAACTAATTGCTTTATTAGCTTTTGACATTCCCATTTATGAAAAGTATGAAAGATAGGTTGCATTGTACTTATCTACAACATTTATTTATTTATTTACCTATCCTACTCTAATTGAACAAAAGAAAATGTCCTTCAAGTATAGGAATACTTCCAGTGAAGCCATGTGCGTAACAAAGTTAGAAATATATCCATACTCAGGTTTAAAAGATAAATTTTAATGCATACCAGAGTATGAAGGACCAACTGCTTTGATGATGAGATCAATCAATAAATAAAAGAGTGATGTGACCTAATAACTAATTGAAACCATATTTCAATAGGATCACTATATTCTTGTTTCGCTTCTTTGTTTAGGTCATAATGAATGTCCTCCTCTATCATGCTATGCAGATTATCCTCTTCAAGATGATTGGTGTTTGGAGTACATACAGGATCTGTTGAGAGGCATGATAATGACTCTTCAATCTTAGGTTCCATTGGTTTCTCTCCGTTAAATTCTATTCATGATTCATTATTCTCCTTAACAAATTGACAAGAGGAATCCGACGAGACTTCCAAATCTTCTTGTGGAGAGACAACTGGATTCTTGACTTCTGTGAAGATATGCTCTTCTTGAGAGGCAGATATCCCAGCTGCTGCCAGAATGCGAGAAAGTTCTTGGAGGAACATTCTTCAAGCTCTTGATCATCCTTGAATTACTCTAGCTGGTTGATGATACCTGTTTCGCAACACAGATTAGTACTCGGGGGGTTCTTACAACACCCCAAACATGATTTATCATTAAAGATCTAAATTTTAAAACTATTTGCAAAAGAAAAACACACCAAACTTGATAGGTCATCCATAAAACCAATCCAAAACCATTAAAAAAATATGACTCTAATACTACTTATTACCGTTTACAACTCCCCGACAATGGTGCCCAAATGCTGGTGCAATTATTTGCATAATATATTACCAAACATAAATTATCAACCGGGATTCGTAATCAAAAGAGTTGATGCACTATATGTGCCGATAACAGATAGGTTCGTACGTTTGATGAGTATAGTTCAATCAAGAAAACCATATAAAAACCAATACTCTGTTTTCACACTTCAAAGATAACACTCTTCGCACAATTAATAAATTAGAAAGCAAAACTTGCAATCATGCACTCAAAATATTTTGCTTAGATAATGCCTTGTCTATTTACAAGCTCATGAAGTGGAAAGATGGACTTTGAATATGTTATCTTTAGTTAATATCCTTAACAACAACTAACAAACAAATCTGGGCACACTTCAACAATACAACTCCAAACTTAGAAGGGAAAAATGATAACAAAACTTCTCAAGCAAAAAATGAATCAAAAGGTTCTTGCTTAGGTGACGAATCTGTTCATTAGAGGCTCATGAAATGAAAAGGTGAACTTAAGATCTATCTCCTGGAGAAACTAAACTAACAAGTGGGATGCTCCATTAAATCTCATGTATGGTGAAATATGGAGATCCAACTGTTCCTGCATTACCATACTTTGCAACAAATTCAAATAGTGAAATCAAACAAAATATCATGAAATCAAAATAACAAATACATGAAATGAAAATCTACACTAACAATTTACAATAAGCTTACCAAGATGAATCGGTGGCCCTTGCTGATGCCAACATGGAAGATTTTAGATCACCAGATGTTAACTTCTAAGAGAGACAAAATCACTGAATTCAATCTTGCATTAATCTCCAATACGTAGGTTTACAATAAGAGTCTTCTCATGAATCCATTCTACATCACAACAATTCTCCTTTAAGAACCATTCTTACATCATGATAATTCCTTTCTACTTAGACCTATGAGGTTTTATTTATACATAAAATCCATGGAGGAATGGATGAAACCTAATCCCCAAACTAAGAAAACAATTTTTACAATTTTAGGAGAAATCCCAAAAATTTGTGTTTTTTTAACAATTTGGGCATATTCGAGTTATTCCCCTACCCATATCTCCCAAACCAATTATAATTTTGAAAAATGGCCCTCATATTACTCAATTTGTTATATTCTAGACAAAACCCATGTTTTAGAATTTCTAGATATGATACCATATGCACGGAAATTGAGGTGCAAGTTGACAGTTTGAGTTTTTTTGATAATTTTGGTAGAATCATTCCCCCTGAGCTGGAGGTCTACACGTGAAAGATGGGTGAATTCTAACTCACATTTCCTCATGAAAATATCATTCTAGACAAAACCCATGTGCCCGATTTTCCTCTAGAAGCTTTCCAAAATTTTGAATTATTTCTAGTACCGGATTAACACAGGCTGGTACCAGAATAGGTGGAGCCTTGGTACCGGAATAGACTGGGTACCAGATCATGTTGCTTAAGAGTCAAAGTGATTAGTATCATACATAATCAAACATTTAATCGAATTAACTCAATAAAACTAAACAAATTATGTTTTAATCATAAGTTACCTCTTATGCACGTGAACAAGGTCATCGAGTGTATTATGGAGGAAGCAGCCAATTAGATACACATGGAATAGGTAAAACAAGCTCAGATAGAAGGTGATATAGGAAATTATAAGTGTCAAAATTAAGACTCAACAAACACACCCATGGAAACAAATTTGAAGCTCCTGGTTGATACTTCGTCATAATTGGTTGATGCTACGCTGTACAGATAGATCATTGGATCATTTATGTATATGACGAATACCAAGCCAAATATATGTTTTGCTGTGAACACCCTGACTTAGTATCTGGTAGAGCCCATATGTGTTCACCTTGTTGCTGCAACACATGTGATGAGATACCTTAAGGGTATGTTGGAATTTGGTATCTGTTATAATGAACATCATGAATTCAGACTGATTGATTCTACCGATTCAGATTGGGCTGGAGGTGTTTCTGATAGAAAGAGCACTTCAGAATGTTGTTTCAATAAGGGTTCACCCATGAATTCATGGGAGAGTAGGAAGTAATCCAATATTTCTCTCAACACGACAAAAGAAGAATACATTGTTGCATGTTCCACCAGTTGTGAAGCCATATGGCTTTAGAAGTTGTTGACATATCTATTTAATATGGAGATGGAAGCAACTATGATTCTATGTGATAACCAGAGTTTCATAAAGATGAAGAAGAAACTTGTGTTCCATGACAAGTCGAAGCACATAGAAATCCAGTATCACTACATTCGTGATATGGTGTAGAGGGGAGCCATAAAGCTCCAATATGTTGGCACAAATGAGCAGGTTGCAGATGTTTTGACAAAGCCTCTGTCTTGTGTAAAGTTTGAGAACTTTCAAGACAAGATCGGTATAGTTTGAAATGACCTCCCTTGAAATGGGGAGTGATGTTGATGATACTATGGTATCTTGACCAATAGTGGGTAGCTCAGTTAGGATTTTGTATCCTAGGGGACTGATCATCCCTGGATAGATATCGAAGGTCAGGTAAGGATGGTCTGTTAGAGTACTTGTGCATGTACATTCTATCTATGGTTAGTAGTGGTAGCTCCATTAGGATTTTTATAATCCTAGGGAATCTTATGATTCCTGGGAAGATCTCAAAGGTCTGGTAAGGATGATCTGTCAGAGTAACACGTGGTAGCTCCGTTAGGATTTTATATCCTAGGGAATCCTATGATTCTTGGGAAACTCCTTAGGGACTGTCAGAGTATCAAAACATGTTCTTACACCTGCCTCATTTTTTTGCCCCATGATAACGATGATGTTTTTTTTCCAACCTTCGTGCTGTGATGATGTTGTTGTTCTAGCCTCGTGCTGTGATGATGTTGTTATCTCAACCTTATGTTGATGATGTTGGTATCTCAACGTCATGTTGATGATGTTGATAATGTTGTTGTCTCAGGCTCATGCTATTGATGTTGGAGTACCAACCTCATGTTGGTGATGTTGTTATTCCATCTTTATGCTGAATAAGATGATGATGATACTTCATCTTCATGCTGAAGATGATGATGATGATACTACTTCAACTTCATGCTAAAGATGATACTACTCCATCTTTACGCTGAAGATGATGATGATGAAGCTTCAGCTTCACGATGAAGATGATGATGATGATACTACTTCAAATTCATGTTGAAGATGATGATGATGTTGCTACTTCAGCTTCATGCTGAAGATATTGATGATGATGTATCAATCTTTCACTGATTGATGATGTTGTACTAATCGATGTTGATGCAGATAATGATGACGCTACTCTAGCTCCATGCTTTGAATGATGATGAGAAAAACTTCCGATGATTTATAGATATGCTAATTAGTGTTCCAGATGTTGTTGATGTTGTTTCCCTCTCTCTCTCCTGATGATGTTGTAGAATACCCTTCTTTTTAAGGGGGAGTGTTGAAATATTGTAACTACAAAGAGTATTCTATTTATTATTGAGTTATTATTCATCATACCAATCCCCTTTTGTGGATTGATCATGTCAGTATTTTTACTTGACCAAATCCCCTTTTGTGGATTGGTCAAACCCTAATTATATTATGCTAATTAAAAAGTCCGATCCCAAGCCTAATTAAAGTGGTTTTAACCACTAAGAAGAGAAGTCGTTCCCTCCCAGTGAAGAGATGCCTTTCCAATGTGTGCCGGCTAGTATAAATAAAAGAGACTATCACCTCATTTGTTCACTCACTCATTCACTCATCAAGTGTGCAAGTTTTTGCTGGGTTTTCTCCCCCATGAGGGTTTCCTAGGATAAATGTTGTGTACCTTGTGATTAAGTTTCTTTCAATGATCCTTCTTATGCTATTATTGTCTAGTAAATTGAAAAGAACTTAATAGAAACTCTAAATTTAACACCTAGATGCCTTTGCATCAACCGACACTCCTCAACTTCATTAATGGTATCAAAATTTTCTTTCAACAATTTAAATGAAGAAAATCATAAGGGTATATAATTTTCATCTCTCGATTCGACATCACTTTCGTAACTAAAATATGAAGGCTTAATGCTTTCGTCAAACTACTAAAATTGAACATTTCCTGCTGAGAAACATACATATAATTGCAAATCTGAAATGATAAAATTCTCCATATATAAAGCCACAGGATCATTTTCTGATAGAGAACATGCAATTGTTATCTTTGGAAAGTCAACCTCATAGTCATCATTGTACTCATCATACCTGGGAAAATCATCCACATCTGCAATGTCATCTAATAGGAAAAATCTTGGGACATCAACATGCTTTTCAACAGGATGATCTGCAAATTCACTTTCTTGACTGTCTACAAATGAATACATAAAACAACCAACTCTATGCTTACCATGAGATGAATCATAACCTAAATTAGCACCTCATTTTTCAGCAAGTGGAATATAATCCTCTGCAAAATCATTAACATTTAAAACTTCAAGAGAACACACGATATTATTAACCCTCTGCTCAAAATTCAAATCAACTTCTTTTTGTTCATATTCACTGTCATGTTATTTAGCATCCAACTACTCATTGAATATGTTTACATTCTTGAATATTGTGTTGAACCTCCTGAGCATCATTATACATTTGCTGTAAGGACTTATATCTTCTTTCCATCATAAGGAAAGACAAATCTGGATGAAACACTGTTTCATAATGGAGCATGGAAGCAATTTCAGTGGGTTGAATTTCCTTGGGAAAGTTGTAATAAATACTGGAAAATCTTCTACTGAATGTAGAAATGGTTTCACTGCTTTGCCTTTTCATGGCATAAAAATTTGTAATATGTATATCCAAAGATTTCCTCTTGCCCCAAAATTTCAAAAATACATTCTTCAATTCCTCCCACGAGCTAATTGTCTCTGGATGCAAGTGTTTAAACTAGTATTTGGTATCCCCTTTCAAGGATTGAGAGAATTCCCTCACACAAACATCGTCATGATCAATCTCAAACAAATCTATAAAATGTTCAAAAGCTTGGATGTGCTTTTTAGCATAAAATTTATCCGGTTCTCCACCGAACTTAGGCAGGTATTTGTGGTTCTTTGGAGGAAAATAATGAAGAATATAAGACAATTTTAAAGGTCTGTATTTTTCCAGTATCTGAGAGGGAATAGGATTAATCACATGAGATGGTGAACCAGGTTTGGAATCATGAGGTTCAAAAGACTGAGTATGGTTATCATATGATTCGGGAGAAGGATCTTGTTCAGGGTCAACATGCAAGAAGAAAGTGTGTCTACAATTTTTAAAGAAGGATATACAAATGTAGCTTTATGGTCTTTTCTTGATTGCAACAAGTAAAGAAATATTCCTTTGAAAAACTCATGAAAGGACAAAAATATATTGATGAAACAAGAAACTACTTCTTAGAGAAAACTCAATCTTATGTACCTGGTCTTTCCACAATCTCCTTTCATATCTCTTTCAACAGGTCTTGTTCTTTATTGGAGTCTCTGAATCCGATTTGAAGTTCAATTGGAGTTTCCAGGTGAATGATTTAAAACCTCCTTGTGTCTGATTGTTGTTCACCATAAATAATCAAATCTAAAACTTATCATTTATCCCAAGGAATATTTTGAATTTCGTCCCCGACAATGACGCCATAATGTTAGAATCAAGTAAATTTCCTAGGCCAAGGAAGCAACTCACAAAGATAACCACATAACCACTTTAGAACTAAAACTAACCTTTCAGTTCAGAGAGGGATCTCTCTTGTCACTTGGTATCTAAAGATGAATTTTCTTTGAGGATCAGTGGCTAGGTTTTTGAATAGGTGAAGGGGTTTTTAAAGGCTCACTAGAAAGAAGGAAAGGAACATGTTGAGAAATGGAGTCAATTCTTTGAAATCAAGTGAAAACAATTTCTGGTAGGTAGAACTCTCAAGGAAGCAAAGGATAGGTAGACAACGATCTTTCAATGTTTTTTTTTTTAATTTCCTATTAGAGAATTTAAGAAAGATGAAGTTCCATTGGCAAGTGTCGTGAAAATGAAGTTCCATGAGGTTTCAAGTTCAACTCCCCCCGACTTACAATGTGTGCTGCATAAGGGGCATCGTGGGCACACCTGGAGGTTATAGTGGTAGCAGTTGGATAACACGACCATGTGTAATGTGAGCACGTGCCCAACTAGTTGTTGATTCCGCTAGACATAAAAAAAAGGAAAAAAAAAGATGAGTTCTGATGAGTTAAGAAGCAAATGACAGTGTTCAAATTGCTAGAATCTAAAGCATCATTTGGGATGAATTTCACACCATTTGATATCCAATTTAAACATATAAGTATCAACAGATGAACGATAAAGAAACAAGAATAACATAGATAAAAGGAACATAGACTTTAGGTCATTACCACTAGAATATTTGGTATGAAAAATCTCTGGACATCTGCACTAGTATTTCATTCAAATTCAGGAAATTTGTACAATGTTCAATGGAAAGTTGTCCTTTGTGATTCTGTCAACCCTTTGGACCTCTCTCCTCGTTCAATATATAGAAAAATATCATATTATAGCCTAATGAGGTCGAAATCCGTCTTTTTCCAAATATAGAAAGTTGTTACAATAGCTTAGGAAATAATATTTGCTAAACATATGCTCATATCCTACTATCTAGGGTTTGATTTTTGACCAACTACAAATGTGCCAACTAAAGAGAAAATCATGAGATATGATAGGAAAGTATCCAAGCTTCAATATCCATATCAATTTTGGATCTACCTTACTGAGTTGGAGGTCCATCAAGTCAAATTTCAAAGATTCTAGAACTTTGTCAACAAATTTGGCTTGGCGAAATTCTGGAAAATAGGCCTCAAATATCATTTCATAACTTCCAAATAATAAGACCTGTGTAAAACTGAAAAGAGGTTTTTGTTATTGGGTCTTTTATTGAAAAAAACCTATTTTGGTTTTCAAAAATTATTCTCCAACTTCTCGAAATATGCGCCCAAAAATCATGACTAAAATAGGAAAACATTAAATGCTTAAATCTGAGACAATGGGATGTAAAGCTTCATTCAAATATCCCAAACTGTGACACCTGTGTGAAAACCGAGAGAGTTTTTAATTATTGAGTTCATTATAGATAAAAAACCTCTTTGATTTTTTCCAAAATCCTCTCCAGTTGGTCAAAAAATGATCTTGAAGTTTACCACTAAACTATCATTTGTGTAGCGTTCTGGTGTAACACGATGTGCAACTACAACCTACAACAATTGCGTAGCGTGCCCTGCAGACTTTGCATAGCAAAGCTCTTTTTTACACCTTTTCTACCTTTTTTTGACTTTGGATGATAGATGATGATGGGTGATGGTGATGGTGGCCTCATGATGATGATAAGGCGTCCTAGAATCCCTTCATCCTTCTTGAAAATGTCCTCCACCTCTCAAAACTTCAAAACTTTAATGTGCCTTAATATTGCAAAGAATGAAGCCAAAATACATCCAATTGATGACCTGCTTTTGCTGATGTATTCTCATTGACTATTTCAGCATCACTCACCTTTATGATATTTGAGTGCATCGTTGAATGATTTGACAACTTACACAACGAACTTGCGTAGTGACCTTGGATGAAGGATTTGCAAGCTACAGAGAGGAGAAACGATGCTTGGAGAGTTTGCTGCATGAAAAATGGAGTGTTTTGAACCCTAATATCATGTTAAACAACTAGTAAAACCAAACATCACCAAGTTGTACTTCTTTACCAAATTGCGCAAACATTAAGAGGTTGCACAACAACTTGTGCAACACTCAACTTCTTGATGATGTCACATGCGACAAATATATTTGATTTCATGAGATGATCGAAACATGCCAAGACTGACTCTAATTGATCATGATTCGCCATATGACCTCTATTAACCAAGTTTGACCAAATCAGAAATTTTCATGTGAAAATTTACATGTGCCAACACTCAACATCATGCTTACTCCCAATGAAGGCCTCCTCAGGAGTCTTTCTCCCCAAATAAACTGCAGTACTAAAAGCCTCTTCCCACAAGTATAATGGTAGTGCCTTATCATGCAACATCGACCTCGTTGCACCAAATATGGCCCTGTTCTTCCTCTTTGCAACCCCATTCTACTACAGGTTGTAAGGAATGGTCAACTACCTTCAGATTCCCTCCTCAGTACAGAACTATGCAAACTTCATGCAGGTATACTCACCTCCATTGTATGAATGCAAAATCTTTATCTTCTTTCCTGTCTGGTTCTCCACAAGATCTTTGAACTCTTGGAACCTCTTTAAGAACTCACTCTTGGTATTCAAGAAATAGATCCAAGTCTTCTTGGAGTGGTCATCAATGAAAGTAACATAATACTCCTGACCTCCCAAGGAAACTCAATACATGGGTCCACACACATATGTGTGTATCAAGTCTAGTACTCCAGCTGATCTACTGTCAATGCTGGGAAAGTCAGTCTTGGTGTACTTCCCAAGAGAACACCCTATTCACACCTCCTGATGCTCAACAATGAACAATGGCATACCTGTCACAATCTCTCTCAACGATATCAGAGCTCCATGATGCAAATGAGCCATCCTCCAATGCCATATCTCACACAAATGACTGCTACTATTGCTACTCCTCAAAGCATACAAAGGCTGGAAAACAAATTTGTATAGGTTCCCCTCTCATGTCCCTTTTCCAGAAGTGGCACTGGACCCCTTAGGGTGAATGAGGACCTCTGTCTCTATGAAGGACACTTCAATCCCCCTATCCTGGATGGAGGAAACTAAAATGATATTCTTCTTCAACCTCAAAACCTACAATACATCCCTGAACACCAAGGGTGGCATACACTCCCTCTGAAATGATACAATGCCATGCCCGACCTCCATGAAAATGGTGTCGTCTCCAAGAACCATATTCAACTTGATCTCCATATCTCAGAGATTAGTGAAGTTCTCTCTCACACCTGACATGTGACTTGATGCTCCACTCTCAATGTACTGGATGCTGGATGGAGACTCAACTATTGAACAACAAACTATCAAGGTACAATCCCTCTCAAACTGAGAGGCAAACTCCTCCTCCTCTACTGTCACTGCAGTACCACCTTGCTTCTTCTTCTTCTGGTTGGGACACTGTCCAACATAGTTCCCCAACTGGTTACAAGAAAAAAAATCACTTTTCTCATATCCCTCTGCTACTCACCTCCTTTCTTTCTTTCTTGGACCCACCTTTGGGCCACTGTTTGGTATTGTTATTTCCCTTAGCGACAAGAGAAAGATCACCCTCATCACCATCCCTACACTCTCGCTGAATAGAATATTCAGAGCCAACTCTAAGCTCCTCCTGCACAAAGTCATCCTAGAGCCTCTCCCAACTGGGCATATGCTCTCTAGCTATGATGCCTCATACAAAAATCTCCCAAGGTTCAGAAAATCCATTTAAGGATGTCCTCACCAACTATGAGGGATATACTATCTCTCCAACTAATGCCAACTCATCATGAATATGAGAAAATATCACGAGGAATGATGTAACTGTATCTGTTTTCTTCATCTTGGTTCCCGTTAACTTCTCCTAGAGCACCCTATTTCAGTTCTAGTTAGGGGTCTGGTAAAGAACACACAAGCAGTGCCACATATGAAATGCAAAGTCCTTACCAAACACATGAGGTATGAAATGGTCCTTTACCACATCAAGGATAGTCCTCTTGGCCCTGATGTTTCTATTCTGGAACTCAACCATGAGCATTGCATCTGTAGGAGGTACTATGAGATTATCCACAATGTCCCATAGCTCTCTTTCTTCCAGAATCAAGACTATACTGGCCTTCCATAGAGACCAATTCCTACCCCCGCTAGCCTATCATCCACCCTCAAACCAACCACCAACATGAATGCTATCTGATGCTAAAATTGATACATTGATCTGACCAAGTAAAAATGAGAAACACTGAACAACACAAAAAAGCCTCCAACACATGAAAATCAAGTGTGAAAAATGAAGCTTCCCAACAAGTGAAAAATCTACCAACTATTTGCCACTATATCAGTCCACACATGTGCCCTCTAGCTTTGATACCATGAAGAAATTTGAAGATCCTAAAGCTGCCCAACAAGCCTGTCATATGACCTCTTATTAGGAACTAAGTTCAAGGTACTTTCAAACTTTTTTCCTCACTATTTTAGGACTGTTTTCTCACTGTTCAAAATAACCAAGAAGTGTGAAATTTACCCAATTGTAAATCTACCTTAAGCTTATGATTGCATGCTCTTTTGGTGCCTCTTTGTGAAGGGTTTATGTAGGATAGTTTTGATGTCCAAATTAACTCTTCACATACATAAAAACATACAATACTCCTAGAATGTTTAACAACTACTAAGCTGAAAGTACTAAGCAAACCATGACAAATGAACACAAGTGTTTTTGGTCAACTTGAACTTAGAAAAACCCCCATGGCGAAAACTAGTAAGAGAGATAGATATATTATGGAGATATGAAAACAAATTCTACAACAAGGAAATATACAAAGGAACCTGACACAAAGACAAGCTCTTCTCAAGCTTACAATGGAGTCCCTTGAACTTGTGCGTGCTATCCTTTGAAATTTTTTTGCCTTTGCCTTGGTGCACCCACTCAAATTGATTTTCCCTTTTCCTTTCCTTTTCCTTCTTGCTGAAAGCACCCAAGAGCTATATGCACCCTCCTCTCCTTTCTTGGTGCACACTATGCCTCAAGTGCACCCCTCCTCACAAATAATGTGCACCCTCAATTTTCTTGTGTGCCTACCTCAAGCTTGCACCCTCCTATATCAAGATGGTGCCAACACTCATGAACTCACCCTTTCTTCTCACAAGTGCACCCAAGTCTCATGCGTCCTTCCTCTCCTCAAGAATGCACCCAAGTCTCTTCTCCAAACCCTCACTTTCTCTCTTCCTCTTC
>JASDQU010259681.1:0-15707 GCA_032191745.1 Picea mariana
AGGTCCTCGATTATCTCTACAACTACTTCCCTTGGGATTCTATAACTGCTAAACATTGAGCCTGAGAGTAGCTTCTCTACTCTGTCAGCAACTGCACTCCTCTGGGGCTGCTCTTTGTGGAACTGGCTCCTCCACTCTCTCTCTACAACTTCTTCCTCTGCAACTTCTCTATCTGGAACTGAGAGTGGCTCAACAACTACTCCCTCTGGAGTTGGAGGTGACTCCCCTATCTCTGCTCCCTCTAACATTGAAGGTAGCTCTTTCGCCTTCTCTGGTAGTAACTCAGTCTCTGCTCCCTTTGGATGTAGTACTCTCTCCCTCTCTGGGAGTGCCTCTACATACACTGGAACTACTACCATGCCTGCTCAACATCTCATGTCTCGACTCATGTACGGATTTCTACACCTGCTCCCTCCGAGTCTCATAATGTGTTTGCCTCCTCTACTGGATCTACCATAGTTGTGCTACAGTCAGTCTTGACTGGCTATATCCATGATCACTGGAACCGTCTCTATTATCTAGTATGATTCCGTTTTGGAGGTATATTGCTCCTAGAGACTTCCTGTCTCTGAGCATCATGTCTGGCAATGTCTCTCCTTGACATCATGTTGGAAGGTCTTGCCCTCCATGTCTGCCTCTCTGCATCCGAACATATTCACGTACTGGGTGAAACCGTATATCCACAATTGGAATCCATCTAGATTGGCTCTCACAAAATCTGAATGTAACGCACCAAAGAAAACATACAAAGAGCATATAACACTCTTCAAACCAATACAAGATCCATGCTCTTTACAAAGCATGATGGATCTAGGACTCCTCCTCTAATGGAGACAACTCTCTCGTACTTCAACTTGGTGCAGCTTATACTTGCAACTTTTGGTAGTTTCTCCGACTTGCAACTTCCATTCTGGTAGTTGACTATAGACCTCCATTATTAAACAACATGGTCATTCTTCTATAGTGGTCAACTCTCTCTATTGATCCGCCCAGGTACTTTCACAACAAATAAAGATGAGGGCGTCAACTCTGGTTGATGTGGATGAACAAAACAATCCTCCATTCCAGGCAGCGATCGCTTCAACACAGAATCCAAAACAGAAGCGCAACTTGTATGGATGTAGTAATAAAAAGACTATGACTACCGCAAAGCAAATCTTCTCATAGATGCAGTAATCACACAAATTATTAAGCTCTCATTAATCATGCCAAACGACAGCGAAGGTCCCTTTGGCAGATCACACGCCTCTTCTTTAAACCAGTTGCATGCTCTGCATGCACAGATCACCACACATAGGTCTATGCTCCATGCAGGTATTCAAGCTTCCATAGTCTTCGAGCCCAAAGACCAACGACCAATCCTTCATAGTTCAGGTCTCTCTTGATTTTGTCACCCAAGGCTCATTGGAATCTCTGTGCCCAAAATGGTCGTCTATCGTCCATCCAATGGTCTTTCACAACCCTTGGATCTTTGAAACTTATACGTCGAGATTAGGGTTTTTCATTGGGTATTCATAATGTGGAGTAGACGAAAACCCTACGCAACTTGTGCATATTTCTGTGCATCGGAGGGAACAACACCACCTCGTTGAACATGGTCGTGTAGGTGACGTGCATAAGGAATTTCTGTAGGAATATAGGTCCCGTTGTCGGAATTCTCAAGGGTTTACATCGCTCTCAGCACCGCCATCTTCACCGATATCTGCAGTGCCCTCTTCTCTAGCAGTGCTTCTCCTTTTTTGCTCATGCTCACCCTCATACCTGGCATCGTGTGTGTGACTACCATGGTCTTTATGCTCCCTGTGCCTTGTTCCGTCGATGAAAGAGAAGAAAAGGAAGAAGCCCAAAGCTTCTCCATATTCAATGTCATAGCAATCATCCTCGCCCTTTATTTTCTCGCCTTCGCATTCATTGGTGACCTTAGAGATGTCATGTCTATCATTTTGCTGGTTTCTTGATCCTTCTTCTCGCAGCGCCTCTGGTCGTCCCTATCAAGATTTTGATACAAGATAGGAATTCCACAGGCCAACGATCGATTCTGGTGATATTCTTGCCAAGTATGGGGCAAGTTTGAGAGAGTAGTGCAGTTGCAGCTGCTGCAATTGTGTATGGTACTTGTTCTGTGGATATGGAGACTCTCTCTTGTGCGCTACCCTCGGAGAAGGAGCGCTCTACTTGTCTTGAGTTGTTGTTGCAGTTAGCAACTAGGGTTTATCTGTTGGTTCTAGTATGGCTTTCTGGAATAATTCTGTCAAAGGTTAAAGGTGCTCGGGGGTGACTGCGTGCCTATGGTAAAATGAGCACATCAATTATTTTAACATCCAAGTCCAACACCAACTTCAATGCTCTTCTTTAACATGTGTTCAAGTCCAACACCAACCTGAGTGGGCCTAATGGTTAAGAACATGTGTTTCCTCCTTGGAGGTCATGGGTTCAAATCCAGGCGGGGTAGGGTATGTATACCTTTGTAGACTTTAGCAGTCAAATCGTAGCGTAGAGGGGGTCCCTTGTCCCACAAACAAGGGGTCTCATACACCAATTTGGTGTCTGGCTTGGCTGTGACCTTAAAAATAGATTATTATTATGATCCCCAATGCAAGCGCCCTCAAGTGAAGTGTTGAAGATCCAAGGTACATATCACATGGTTCCAAGCTCCAAGGACTAAGTGCCTTCAAGTGCCCAATGCTCCTCCTAGGTAGGTACCTCCCTTGATCAAGTAACTGACTCACACTTTGTGTGCACCAAATGGGTTAGTCATCTTGTTGATTAGGGTAATAATCTCATAGGTAAGGGTAATAACCTCATGGGTAATAACCAAGGTCAAACATCCACCCAAACTGAGCCATCAATTGACAAAGCATAGATCAAGAAGAAATGCAGGTTAACTTATAAATTTATTTTACACAAATGCATTATGTGACAACTTGTTCTTGAGTCTAGACTCTAACCACATTTAGTGTTGCAAACATTGTCAGTGAATTGCGAATGTGGCGATGTTTAACCCCTGCTGATATATCGCTTTAAAAAATCAAGACATTTTGAAAATCTTCCACATTGTGATGTGTACCAAAAATTGTGATTTCTTCGAAAATATCTCACCACAACATGACAAAATCGCCAAGCTTGCTATTTTTTTCCTATAAAAGCCCGGAATTGGATTTTTTGGCCCATTTTCATCTACAACAATTAGGAATTGAGAGCAAAGGAGCTTGTCTTCATGTTCCATTGAGTTTAGGAGGGGCAACCACACATTTTCATTGCCATCAACGAATTTCTTTCGAGTGGGGATTGATTTTTATCAATGGTTTTGATATTCCTAGGTATGTGTTAAATTTCCATCGTGTAATTAGTTATTTTCTATGTCTAGTACAATCTTTGGTTGTAGACGAAGCATCTTGAGAGAATCCCTAATGTGGATGCCATTTCCTTAGATGACATTGACACCATGTTTGAGTGGAGGGTGGAGACTGAGAGGCCTATTATAGAGGATGCACTTGAGTGGTTAGAGGAGTGGGAGCAGGGGGCAAGGGAGGATGACCCACTGCCCTTGGGGGGGAGGAGGAGATTTAGACTGAGTTTGATGTGCTAGCCTTAGCACCACTGTCTTCATACACTGAGACACCTGTCAATAGCTGTCTAACTTTGGCCATGAGACTTTCTTGAGCATGAACCATTACCTTTACTCGTAAAAAGGGTAGAGGGAATTGAAAGCTAGATTCTAGATTGATCATTGTAGATGACTCATGATAATGAGATACATTTATAATTTATTATATCTTTGATGTAATTTTGTATTCTGTGTTTTGAGTCTTGATTGGAGAGCTATCAGTGTCGATGGTTAATGTTTGATTTATCATTTAGCATCTTATACTTCTTATATATCAGTCTTTTTCATATTTACTTGGTAATGCAATTCCTTGATGTTGTTGTTAGTTTATATTCAAAAACATTGAAGAAAATAAATTTATTTTGTATTTGTTAATGCTTGCTGTGGTTTGCCGATTTCCCCCCCGATGTTTCCGATGTCCCAAGGTCAAGACCCTCCCCAATTTTTTTGCCAATGCTGATGTTACAACACTGATCACAATCCCTCTCTTGACATGCCAAATGCAATATAATGTAGGCAATGTCTAGACCTTAAACTAATTTGTATAATCTTATGTTCTGATGCAAATGGTTAGCATTCAAATTTCATTGTATAGTTAGTTCATTAGGTCCTTATAATTTCAATTAATTCTTAAAATACATCTGGCGTTGTTTTGCATGGGGAGAATCTTGCTTTGTCTTGTTGTTTATCATCTAGGAATTTGTCTAGCTTCTTTTGGTAGTAGATTGAATTTCGTTTGATGATGGGCTTTCCCTCCTTTCTTCAGCTTGATGGTCGTGTGAAAACCTTGCACCCTGCTGTGCATGGAGGTATTCTTGCTAGAAAGGACCAGCAGCATCACACGGAAGATCTGAAGAAGCATGGAATTAGTGAGAACTTCAATTCGAGCTTGGTTTTCAATGTATTGTTGTTTTAAGTCTTAACTGTCTTCTTTCATGATGGAAAAACTCTTATGGTCAAATTACATGATATATTAATGTGTTAGGCCTGTTATTTCACCTTCTATATCGTCTAATTTAGCTTATTATGTTATAAACTTATATGTGTTCTATTAGGCAGTCTATTGTTGCTGAGGATCATGTTAACCTGCTTTCATTTCAACTCTACTATTATTTCTTTTGTATCTGCTTATTAGCTTATTATGCTACCAAGAAGTCTCATATGCCCTTTCTTTGGCAGCCTATTGTCCCAGAGGATCATCTTGACCTGCTTTCATGTCATCTCCACTGTTATTGCTTCAGTTTGTATATGTCAATCTTAACTTTGTACTTTCAGTTTTTTTCTTTTCTTTGTAGAAGATATGTCTCTTCTATACAGAATTATTTACATCATATTGGTTTGAAATAAACTTACCGGGTTGCATTTTAAACAGTGGATGGTAGAGTGAACTTTAGATCAGTAGGGTCAATGTAGTGGTGAGACGGAGGTTAAACTTATGGTAAATAAGATGAAATTTAGAAAGTTGGTTTGGGCCATTTGATCCAGGAACATCAAGCAAACAGCAACTGCCATGAAATAGCCTTGTGGATTTTGAATTATATGTTATTTTGCAGTTTAGTAAGTTTTCTTGTTGTTAACATGGTAATATTATGTTTTTGACATCATTTAGTTCTTGTCTTCAGAAGCTCTGCACAATGAGTTTATCTTATCAAATGCAGTTTTTGCACTATCTCCGGCTTAACCAGCCCAACTCTAATTATTTTGCTTATTTGATGTTACTGAAATTTTCAGTGGGCTTGCCCCAGAACATGTAAAACTGCAGTCGATATAGGATATTGCATTGCACTTAAGGCACTTATGCTAGGTTCAATAGACAAGTCTTTGTTCTTTCCACATGCTAATTAATTAGTCTTCATTCAAAACAAAGTTGTTCTTCTTCAAACACAGAAAAATAAGTTTATGTACATGCTATATGACATGCCTATGTGTCATTTTCTAATTGTTGAATAATTATTGAGATACAGGGACATTTGATGTGGTAGTTGTAAACCTTTATCCATTTTATGAGAAAGTTTCTTCACCTACTGGGATATCATTTGAGGATGGGGTTGAGAACATTGATATTGGTGGGCCAACAATGATCAGGGCAGCTGCAAAGGTAGGCCTTTATTTCAGGAGGACCTATTTGTGCCTGGATCCTACATGATACTTTGATTGACACCTTTTTCATCCCTCATTGCAGAACCACAAAGATGTCCTGGTGGTTGTTGATTTCACAGACTATCCTACTCTTTTAAGATATTTGCAAGGTGAAGTGTATCAGGGAGGAGAGTATTTCCGAAGAAAGCTTGCATGGAAAGCTTTTCAGCATGTTGCTGCCTATGACTCAGCAGTAGCAGAATGGCTCTGGAAGCAGCTTGGTAGAGGTAATTCTTGAAGCAAGTGAAGACTGCTTTAAATTATAAATTAGATGACAAGTTCTATGGCGTTTCATTCATTTGATTTGCAACAGAATTATTTTTATGAGCAGAGGAGTTTCCACCAAGCTTAACTGTTCCACTTTCAATAAAGTCTCCTCTTAGATATGGTGAAAATCCTCATCAAAAGGCTGCATTTTACATTGATAAATCCCTATGCGAGGTGGATGCTGGAGGCATTGCAACTGCCGTACAACATCATGGAAAGGTAAGTAATAGTGTTTAAGTTGTTGTGTACTTTTTTATGATCATACAAATGTTTCTGCTTCCGGGATTGTGGAGAATGTAAACAAAATTAAATGGCATTTCATCAAGGGACATCAGTTTATCATCTGGTCCTTGAGTGACATACTTCCTGCTTATTTAGGATTTAGAAAATAAGATGATTGAGATATAATCATCAATTTTCAGCAGGGCCTTTGAAGCACACATTTAGAAAAAAGTGGTGGCTTGAATCCTTCACTGTGCATGTGAATAACTTTACAAACTTGTCTGTCTTTGGTATTAAGGCTTTTAGTAATCAAAATATCAGATTGCTACCAGGACAATGTTCCAAAGGCCTATCAGTCAAATTGTAATGAACATCACTGTTCCTTAAGGGAGCATCCATAAAAAGAGGCAAGAAACCATTTTTATACAAATGAATTAAAGTATGTTTTATTAATAAAATGAATGATGATGATTAAATGATTATGTGACCACTTATAAATACAACTTGAAAGGGGGTCACGTGAATAGACATGTCCTTTATAAAAAGTTGACTAAATTACACTTATTATTAGCCAAGTTACATTATGTATTATTATACGAACTATTTAGTGATATATTTATATATTACACAAATATTCAAATCTTGAAGTTGGGGGGGTTGAATATTCTCTGTCTAATGCACATCTATATGGATATACACTTGCGTGGTTAATTATATTGACCAATAAGGCCACATAGACCTGGCTAAAATGGTGGATTCAGCCTATAATATAGAGGCCCAAAGAATTAATAGGGATGTGCCTCTCTCAATGGGGCTTTGCAGCCAATGTTCCCTTGACAAGCTTAGATGGCAGGAAGCAATTAAATTAAGAAATTACATATGGGATTTCGCAGTACAATATATAAAAATATAATATTTCAGGATTGATTGAGAACCAAGAGAGAGCTCCAAGTCTGGGCATTCTGCATCCACATCCCACGCTTTATGAGGCCCAATTGCATATTCTTCACCCCTACAAGACACAAGGCAGAGGTTTGAATGCACGTATACAAGTTCTTCAGCCTTCTGGGATCCAAAAAATATGATTGTATCTACTCAACAATCAAGCCTGCAGCTTTGCAAACAGGTGCATTATCTGTGATAACTTGCACCACATTGCTGGCCCTACTTATTCAATAGCAACAATTAAAATATTAGCAATGGAGTTACTATCTTTCACCTCACCTGAACAATCTTCTGCTTTAAGGAACATTGCTCCTTTTGGTGACGATGCAATGACATTGATCAATGGCCTCTACCTTGTATCAGTCCACCCATCTGAGATAATGGAAACTCCTGTGCTGCCCCACGAGCTACGAATTGGTTTTAGAACATCTTCAAGTAGTAGCCTCTCTTTCCTGAGAAAAACTGTTCTAAATTTTTCATAGTTTGGCTCCTTGAAACCTTGAGGGGCTGTGTTAATTTCCCTCACCAAATCCTGTCAATAGGGGGACTGAACCACATTAAATGGGATTCCACAAGCAAATATGGCCCTTGCCACTCTAGACTCAGCTTCTTCTCTCCCTTGATTGTTGAGCATTTTCAACAATCTGCTATCTTTACCTATAGTTGCAGGCTTGGATATCTCTTCTTCTATCAAGGTCGCCCTCCTCTTCCTTGCTTCATGAACAATCCTTGGCTCATTGCTAGCACCCAAGCTAGGAGTATGCTTGCTAGTGCCACGGTGCCACCCATACCAATTTTAGCTCTATGCTCCTTCAACCTTTGAGCATCATCATGCTCTCTCTTGAATGTACCCCTCACCTCCGGATTTATGGTAAATGAACAACCTTCAACACCCTAAACTCATTCATGCAAAATGTGAGCCTTGACTCTTGTGTAAGAGCCCTTGAAGGCCCTCTCATTCTTACATAAATTGCACCTCCATTCCCATGAACCCCCAYTGCCACCCATTTGCTTGATCTTGGTAACATGCCTCCACAAAGGATAGTATTCTTGCTGCCTGTTTAGTTGAGGTGCTACAGGGGAAGAGGAAACRACACTTTGAGAAGCCATGAATGCTGCAAAACAATAAAAAAATCTGTCCACTGTTAGAGAAGGAATGCATGCTGCAAAAACACTAAAAACATAGAAAAAAATCAATGAAAATCTGCCATGAATGCTCACCAAATTCATAAATTCACACACCCTCCTTGCTKCCCACAACCTTCGTCTTGCTGGAAATGCACCAAAGCTTGCTCCCAATGCTCCAAACCACAACTGAAATGCCTGCTGTTGCACTAGGAACCTCCTCTTGCTCAAGAATGTGTGAGGAATGAGTGAACCAAGTGCTTTCTTAYAGAAAATATTGGGCTGTTAGGGTTTCCAATTGTTTCTAGATGTTTCCAAATTCATAATTAAAAAATAAGGAAAAGAAAACCAATATGAAAGTACAAATTCCCTTAAAAAATCGATTTACAGCAAGTTAGATGAGTTAAAGGGGGCCTGCAGCCTTCTTAGACAGTTGTACGGGCCCGCAAAAATGAGAAAATCGGCTGAAACGCAAGCCGTACGGTACGAAACCCAGCCGAAATGTCGCCGGCCGTACCGTACGACGTTTCATAGTCACGAAACGCCGTACAGTACGACCGACGATGTTTCGGCCAGGTTTCGGACCTGTTTTGACATTTCGGGGGGTTTCCAGTATCGGTACGGGGGTTGGAAAGGCGTTTCCTGCAACTTAGCTCTGATACCATGTGGAAATTTATGCTAGCAAGGGTTTTAATACAAAACAGAAATTTCACCTCTTAAGTTTTAACTATAGGTTTCCTAGATCTTAACCTTGAGATTTTTCCAACTTTATTGTTGTTGTGAAATATAGAACAAAACAACAGTGGAAGATTACCATATTTCAATCCTTAACACCCAATCTTCTAGGCAATCCAAGGAGAAGATATTATAGTGTTCTAATAAGTTTCAACCCTCCAGGGAAATCTTATTATGCATAAACCAGATCTGAAGACTTTTATTTATAGCAGTAAATCAATCCTTGTCTTCTTCAATTACAATGTTAAATCACTTAACATATTTTCCATTTACTTATGTCAACTTAGCAAGACATAAATTGCTGTAAATTACAACTCATGAAGAACATAAATGGCTGAAAATAAAATCTGCAATTTACACAAGTATTGGATAGCTGAAAACTTCATTAATATGCATACGATGAAGTTGTTGTACATACCATAGCCTTATCATAGGGCTAGTACAATCCATTAGCTCTCCAAAACCCTAGCTAGGGGAAACCCAAAAAACCCTAGCTCAACCAAGGAGCTCTAACATGCATCACTCAAACAAGTTCTCCAAGGCAAGAGGTCTCCTTTTCTCCTTCTTCACCAAATACATCCTAGGGTTTTATCTCAAAACCCTAATCTCAATTCTCCAAGGCATGAAACCCTAACCCTAGACTTCAAGATGGTCCAAGAAGATCAAGAAACTCTAGCGACTCCAAGAGAGAGAGAGAGAGAGAGAGAGAGAGAGCAAGTACAAATGAAGATCTAAGAGAGAGAAGATTACTATGTGCTCCACTTGATCACATCTTTAACACGTGTGATAAATGTGCTACGGTCAATAATGATGAAGGACTCTCATTCCTCAATATATATGGGAGGTAAGGGAGGCCAATAGTATAATGTGGTCCAATCTGTTTACAAGCAATTTACAATAAACACATGGAGGCACACACAAGTGAAGTGCTCCACTCCAAGGGTACACATGTCAAGCTCCAAGGTGATGTCGTACAGGATAAGGGMTCCAAGATGATGTAGCTACACAAGGTGTGTCCACATCCCTTTTTCAGAAGCCCACATGTACTCCATTGCTCCTCCTAAGCCATGTACTCCTCTGGGTCCACTCCCCTTACACGAACATTGTCACAACCAAGGTATCCTTTAGCCAACTCCAAGCTTCCATAGGGGAATCCAAGCTACTCCATGCTATCTAGGGCCTGATGCCCTCCTCTAAGATGCACAATATTCTTCCTAAATAGGGCGTTCTTCAAGCAAGAAAACCTCTCCATGTGGTCATCATGAAGGACGTCCCCCAAGCTGTTAAAAGAACTCGAACGCTGTAGGGAAGAATGCCAAGCAAGCACCCAGCTGAGGTCAAGCAACCAATGAGAAAGCTATCTCCAATGAGAAAATCTATCATGGACCATCTCCCAAACATGGTGTCAAGACTTTTGGAGTAACCCAATTGTTAACAAACGAGGTACCCTTAAAGAAAAAAAGAATCAAAATTGTAAAAAGATAATTTCAAGGAAAAGAAAATAAAAATCATAACTCTACAGATGCTTTGATTCAAGGTTATATAAGATTAACATCAAGCCTGAGGATATTTAAAACCCCAAATCTCATGAAGCACCCCCATATATGGTGTATGAAGATTTTTCGAGGCATTAAAGGMTGCTCAACAGATCTGTCATATGATCTCTTGTCGAGCTCTAAGTTCAAGGTTTTCAAACTGTTTCATTGCTGTTTTATGACAACCACTATATCTGATTTTCTGCCCTTGAAAATCTGTCTTTAACTTTGTGATTGCATGCTCTTTTAAGGGTGCTCTTGCAAGTGTTTTGGGTGACCAAAGTTAGCACATGCATAAACCTTAAAACAAACAATACCCTCTAGGATCTTTTACAACAACAAGGCTGAAAATATAAGCATACATGACAAATGAACTCATCCTGTTTTTGGTCGACATGACCTTGGAAAAACCACCATGGGGAAAACCAGTTTGGAGATAGATGTATATATATGGAGTTCACAAAGAAAAACTGCTACAAAGAGAAAATATAACAATGGAACCTATTACAAGAACAATCCTTCTCAGATTGCTTTGGAGTTCCTAATCTATGGTGCCCCTTTTTGACTTGTGCGCCCTTTCCTCTTTGTGCCTGCTAGAGAATGCTTGCGCCCTTGATGATTTCCTTGCTTGATGAATGGATCCTTGCACCCTCCGTCTCAGATGAAGGGCCCCTCTAAGATCCACACCTCCTCTCAAGCATAAGCCTCACCCACAAGTGCGCCCTCCACGAAACTGAAGTGCGCCCTCCACAAATGCGCCCCTCACAAGCTAGTTGTGACCCCCAAGAGATGGTTGCGCCCTCCTCCTAGCACACGCTCCACACAAGGAGAAACCCAAACTCAAGCGCCTCCTCAAGCTTTGCCTTCTCAACAATGGCTTCTCCTCTCTCAATGGTGCGCCTCCCTTCTCCTCTCCTTCACTATACTACACAAGTGAACAATGAATCTCATCCTTACCCTTTTGCCTCCTTAGCCTTCCTTAGACCAAACCTATAAGATCAATCAACTAGATTAGATCTAGCCAAGTCTAATCAATGGGTGAGATTACCACTTTACTCAAGTTTCCATAGTTTGCTTTTATGTCTATTAATTCACCCATTTTGTGAATTAATTGTCACTTTATGACTTAAGTTACAAATTTCACTTTATGACTTAAGTGACTAAGTCAAAGTGAAATTAGATCATAAAGTAAAGGTACAAGGGTAATACTTCCCCCCTTTGTGTTTAGAGACTCGGAAACATAAGGGGACCACTTCCCAAGGTACACAAATCTCAACACTCCTTCTTACCGAGGAAAGTGTTTCTCACCAAGCCCATCTTATCTCCGAAATAGACATGCTTTCCCCTTGGCAAGGCCTTGGTGAGAATATCTGCCACCTGCTCATCAATCAGAATGTACTGAAGCTGATCTGCCCCACGCTGAACCTAATCTCTGATGAAATGATATATGATCTCAATATGCTTCGACCTATCGTGAAACACTGGATTCTCAGAGAGTTTGATACAACTCTGATTATCGACCCATCTCACGACCAAATAACCATACCAGCAACTTACGAAGCCAAATGGCCTCGAAACTGGTCCGATTGGCTATACTCTACCTCGGTCGAATTCAAAGCTACCGATTTCTGTTTCTGGCTGAACCAAGAAACAACTCCTGACCCCAACCCAAAACAACACCTTGAGGTGCTCTTCCTGTCAGTGGCACATCTTGCCCAGTCTAAGTCTGTGTAGCCAACCAAACTCACTGCATCTCCTCTGACATAGTCTAGACCAAAATCCACTGATCCTGAAATGTAGCTCAGAACATGTTTTTCCCCAATCCAGTGAACACTCATAGGCTCCACCATGTACTGGCTAAGAGTGTTCACAGCAAAACAAATATCTAGTCTAGTGTTGACCAGATAAATCAAGGACCCAATCAACTACCTGTATCTAGTAACATCCACCAACTCTAAATCTAAAGCACTGAGCTTCTTCCAGCTAGTGACCATAGGTGTAGACATGGGCCTGCAGTCCTGCATCTGAAATATGCTCAAGATGTCTGTAGCATACTTCCCCTACCCCAGAAAGATATGACCCTCCTCCTGCCAAACCTCCATGCCCAAGAAATAGAGCATCAAGTCGGTGTTCGTCATCTCAAACTCTGATGCAAGACCCCGCTTGCAATCAACTATGAGATGCTCTGCTCCTGTGATGAAC
Source organism: Picea mariana (assembly GCA_032191745.1). Taxonomy (NCBI): domain Eukaryota; kingdom Viridiplantae; phylum Streptophyta; class Pinopsida; order Pinales; family Pinaceae; genus Picea; species Picea mariana. The sequence goes on from JASDQU010259681.1 coordinate 12,778, forward strand.
AAATCATCCACATACAATATGAGAATGAGTGTATCCTCACCTCGAATGATATAGTAGAGGTTAGGATCTGCCTCACTCTTCTCAAACCCCATCTGAAGCAAATAAGCGTCTATCCTCGAATACCATGCTCTTGGAGCTTGCTTCAGACCATAAAGTGCCTTTTTCAGAAGACACACATGGGACTCTCTCCCTAACACCTCAAACCCATGTGACTGCTCTATGTACACCTCCTCCTCTATAAAACCATTCAGAAAGCAGTCTTTACATCCATATGATGTATCCTCTAATCCATCTCTGCTGCAATGGCAATAATGCTCTGGATAGAAGTGTACTTCGCAACTGGTACGAACGTCTCATCATAGTCGACTCCCTCTATCTGAGAGAATCCTCTTGCCACAAACTGAGCCTTGTGTTTCTCTATGCTTCCATCTGCAACATACTTGGTCTTATATAGCCACCTGGAAGTCACAACTGACTTCCCCTTAGGTCTTGGAACAACCTCCCACACATCATTGCGCATAATGGGGTCATACTCCTCCAACATGGCCTCTCTCCAGACCTGCTAATCAACTGCCTATGCAGATGTGGTGGGCTCCACATCTGAAATGCTCGTCACCATAGCCAAGTAGGACCTAAAACTCTCTGGCGCTCTACTCTCTCTCATGAACCTTTGAGGCTCTCCAACATACTCGTTGGCCTCCTTCAGGGTCTCCTGAAACCATCTCGGTTTCTTCTTTCCTGAAGTGACCTCCGGTGTAGTAGTATCCTCAAGCCCCTGAGTCTCATGCACATATCTATGCAAAGTAGTTTGTGACCCTAAAGCATCTGCACCAATTGTCTGTGAACTCGTCAACTGTGAACCTAAAACTGTAATGGGTGGACCGGTCACCCCTGAATTCGACGTATTCGACACCTGAGGCCGTGTTCCCTGAGATACAACACTCTCAATCTGTGGGACCTCCTCAACTCTATCTCTCAACTCAAGTGATCTTCTGAAGGCTCTGCTCTCCTCGAATCTAACATCTCTCCTCACCACCACTCTTCTCCGTGCTGGTATGTAGATATGATAGGCCTTCGAGATCTCTGAGTATCCAACTAGGATCCCCTTCTCCGCTGTGGGATCTAGCTTTGTCCTCTTCTCTGAGGGGACATGAGAGTATGTCAAGCACCCAAAAATACGCAAGTGTTCAACATCAGGCCTCTTCTCAGAGAAGGTCTCCTTAGGAGTCTTCCTCCCCAAAGCTCTATGGGGACTCTTGTTTTGCAGATAAACTGTAGTACTACAAGCCTCTTCTCATAAGTCGAATGGCAGTGCCTGATCATGCAACATACTCCTCGTTGCACCCACTATGGTCCTGTTCTTCCTGTCTGCAACCTCGTTCTGTTGGGGGTTGTAAGGAATGGTCAACTTCCTTTTGATACCTTGTTGGGTACAGAAATCTGCAAACTTTGTGGAGGTATACTCACCTCCATTGTTTGACTGTAAGACCTTGATCTTCTTTCATGTCTGGTTCTCCACAAGAGCTCTGAAATCTAGGAACCTCTTGAAGACCTCACTCTTGGTCTTCAGGAAATAGATCCAGGTCTTCTTGGAGTGGTCATCTATGAAAGTAACATAATACTCGCATCCACTCAAGGAAACACTCGACATAGGCCCACACACATCTGTGTGTATCAATTCAAGTACTGCTAGAAATAGGGAGAAGAACAGAAAAAATAGTTTTCAAAATTTTCTGTTAACTAGATCAGCAAGTACCCAATAGATCTAAATGAAAATTCTGTTCAAAGATACATAAGAAAACAATAGATCTGAAAACTAAAATATTTCTTAGCATGCAAACTAGTAGATTTGAACTAAACAATTATTTCTGAGTATGCAAACTAGATATCACACATCAACACATCTTGGTATTACACCAAGATCTACTTGGTTAAAGACCAGGTTACCCCAGAACATATCTGGGGTCTTATCCACCAAGGTACAAGACCAAGGATCAACCCATGCTTTAGGCATGGGTTCCCTGGAACACATCCAGGGGCCCTAGACACTTCTAGGGACTTATATCAACCACCAAGGGACACATCCAAGGATTAATCCAAGCGTAGGGCAAGGATTCCCTGGAACACATCCAGGGGCCCTAGAATACATCTAGGGTCTTTACTGCTTGGTCCCAGACCAAGAACCCCAGTCATCTACTGGGGGCCCTCACAAGGGTCTTTTTCCATGGCTCTAACTGCTTGGTCCCAGACCAAGAACCCCTGGAGTGTACTGGGGGCCCTAGTCCACAACTAGGGTCATATGCCATCCTCCAGGAGAATGGCTCTTGCAGCTGCATTAAATTCAACACTCCCTCTCAACAAGAGAGGCATTCTCAGCAACACCAAGCTTGTCTTGAAAGTACACAAAATTTGTCAAGGACAATGGCTTGGTCAAAATATTTGCCGTCTGTTCTGCCGTTGGAACATACTGAATGCTGAGAATGTTCTTCTGCACCATGTCCCGAACATAGTGATATCTCATCTCAATGTGCTTCGACCTGTCGTGAAACACCGGATTCTCGGAGAGCTTTATACAGCTCTGGTTGTCACAGTGGATGACTGTGGGTTCTAGCTCTGCACTGAACAAGTCTGAAAGTAGCTTCTTGAGCCATACTGCTTCTCTGCTAGCAACACTTGCGGCAATGTATTCTGCTTCTGCAGTGCTCTGGGCTATGGAGCTTTGTTTCCTGTTGGACCAGGAAATCATTGCTGAACCCAAACTGAAGCAATATTCGGAAGTGCTCTTCCGATCCACTGTATTGCCCATCCAATCTGAATCTGTATATCCATGAAGCATTACACCTCCACTGGAAGTGTATCTGAGACCATAGGCTATAGTCCCCCAAACATATCTAAGAATATGTTTAACAACAACCATATGTATATGCTTC
>JASDQU010259682.1:0-15658 GCA_032191745.1 Picea mariana
TTACGGCTTACCACCTATTATTGGGCATTATGTAAAGAATGTGGGTTCTCTGCATGAAGTACTCATCATTGTCACCATAAGAATTATTCCAGTCAAGACAGTGCTTTTGAAGGAGAGATTCATGGTTGGAAGACTAGAGCCAAAGGGTGTATATAGATGTGTAGCCCAATATGGTTACCAAGATGTCCCGAGCATGGAAGGGTCTGAATTTATCAACCAGGTCGTTGAAAGCATAAAAGACTATCTCAAGTCTAGAGAAACCTATTCCTTCTCAAATCAGGACACAAGGTGTGCAAGCAGAAATACAGTGGCAGAAAGTAACTACTCTGTACATGAGGAACTGCAGCAGCTTGAGTTGGCAAAGAATACAGGGGTTGTGTATGTGCTAGGAAAGACCACATTGAGAACTAATAAGAGCACTGGTCCTTTTGAAGGATTACTGATTGACAAGCTCTACAGGTTTCTCCAAAACAATTGCAGGTCGACTATGTCTACCTATAATATACCACCTGCACAGTTACTTCAAGTCGGAATGGTGCATGAAATTTAGAGTTTGTTCACACAAAAATGTTAGAAGACAATGGAATCATTCTGTTATATGCCTTTACTCATATTAAAGCTGTTAGGGACATAAAATTAATAAAGCTGTTAGGGCCATAAAATTCCTCATCAGCTCTCTTAATAAGATCAAATATGTATTGTCTGTTACAATTTTAATGGATTTATGAGTATTCCAAAATGGGAACTTCCGTTGAGATCAAAACAAATGACCATTGATTTTTTTATTATTTCTGCAATAAATCATGCATCATGTAAAGTGAACTGGTACACAAATATTTTGTGACTGGTGGAATTGAAAAAATGATAACAGCTCATCACTTTTCAATTTAAATTCTTCTTTTATAGTAATATTCTTATCTTCTGAGAAATGCAGAGCATGGTAGGTTAAAATTTTCAACTTATCCCAGGTAGTGTTTGTTAGGAGAGGGTATTTTAATAGTAACTCCTTTTCTCCCCCTTCCTTCAAAAATTTGTACACTTTGGAGTGGTCTTGCGCTAAGTATTAATTCATGTGTTCGCTCCCAAGCCACCAAACAACACTTTACCATGTTGACAATCTTCAAACTCTGAAGCTAAGAAGCCCCATAGGAGCAAAAAAAAATAAAATGATAGACTTAGTTGGGAAATCAATTTTCTTGAGCCTAAGCCACCGACCCTGGCAGGGAAAGGGAGGATTGCCCAATATTGACAAGAATGATCCTCCTGCTTCTACTTTGATCTCCGTTGCTGCGTGATCCAATATATTTATCATTTTGTTTTCTCATTCTGTTTTGAATGTGGAGCCTCTACAGTGTGCAATATAGTATGGCCTAATCCTTCGTTTAGGACTAGTGCATTTGTCAATTGCATTTCAATACTCAAGTATACAATGTATTTAGGCCTAGTGCATTTGTCAATTGCATTCCAATAGTAAATCTCAAGTATACAATGTAMTGAAGGCATATTTCTTACAATGTTTATAAAGAGATTCACAGCAGTAATCAATGTTCAATATGTAGCAGCTGGAATACTSTCTAAGCAATTCATCTTCATATAATTAGCCTTGTAGAGACCACTACTAAGTACTAAAATTTTTCTGTTTGAAACAATCCCTAAGCAATTCATCTTCATATACCATAATTAGCCTTGTAGAGACCACTACTAAGTACTAATTTTTTTATGTTTGAAACAATCCCCAATCCTTCCGTAATACTCAACTTGCTTGTGGCAAATGTTTGTCCTTGAAACTTATCTTTCCCGCAGCATTCTATCCTTTAAATTTCTTTGCCAGATTTCTGTTGTTAGGTATTCAACACAGAGTTCCTTCTGATTGGCAGCCTTGCTTCATTTTATTTTGACAGAAACCACTCAATTTTTGGTTTGAGTTAGATCAAAACTCTTGAAATGTGTCACYTCATGAACTCTCAATGTAGAACCATTGTAGGGTGTGTTATCCCCTATCCTGGGGATAATTAAGGATAATTAAAGAGATCATGTCTCGAGGCCCACAGGTCCTAGACATGGAGTGCCGAGAGCTGAATGACTTGAGCATGGCCCCGGAGGGCCCCTCTTTTCTTCAGTGCAGCCCATTTATCAACAACAACAGTATCCATCCCACTAGCTTGGTCCTGAAGTAGCAATAAGTCTTGCTCCATGAAGTAATGAGTCCGAGTATCATGGTATGTGTCATTTTGATTATTGAAGCACTTGAATATGTTGCATTGAATTCTCCTTCATTTCATAATGTTTGCTTGGAAATTATGCTTTTTAACTTGTTCATAACTGGAAGGGTGACATGATGCCCTAGTAAGTTCATCTCCCTTTAGAATAGGTTGCCAATGGGTGGGTCTATGAAAGGTCATCGTCCATTTCCTCCATACTTACCACTTTCCATCTTCATTACTCTCATTTCTCCCCTACCTTTGTTCGGGCATTGGGATTTTCCACACTAGGAAGGGTTGTACCTTGCCTTGTGGGAAGAAGGGGCTAAAGGCCCAGAGGGTAAAAGTAGTTGGCCAGAGTTAAAATCCAAAATGAAACCTTTGAGATGATTAACCCAGGGATTCCCGAGAAAACAGTAAAAAGCTTCTCAATAAGAAAAGGGAACCCATAAGATAAATGAACACTCAAGGTATTAGTTGGTGGATGGGAGGTCTCATCATGAACTGACCTATTATGACCATGGGAATGTAGCGGTATGACACTACCATCTATTTGGTCACCAAACTAGCGTAGTGGCTCTTGGTTGCATAGCCAAGAGAAAGGGGGTCTCATTACGAGCCAACCTTCTCATCTCCGTGAAATGCTTGTGGATAACACTGTCACCTCTGGTCACCAATCCAGGACAGTGTCCCTCAACTCTTCCCTTGAAGCATAACAGAAAAGGATCAAAAGCAATGAAGCTAAGAATAAAAAACATTGAATGGGCTACGAAAAAATGGCATCTATGACAAGGTGCAACTCACCCTCTACAAAGGCACCCACAGGTAAGATTTACATTTCCTTGTTATCACTACACCCCATGCCCAAACACTTACCCCTGTTAGAATATAGAGGATTGTGCTCGTTTTACCATTAACGATACCCTCGTCACCCAACCACAGGTCGAAGCCACCCTCCGAGCACCTTCACCTTGATCGAGAAGAGAATCCTGGTAGCAATCCAATAGCCAAGAGAGGCTAATGCACCAAGCAAGAATAGAAACCAAGCTGAACAAATGATCCCACCCAGAGACTAGCGCACACCTTCCCAGAAACCTGTGCACAAGCTGCAACTGCACCTGCGCAGATCTAGTTCTCTCTGCAACCGCTGAGATGTGTATAATGATAACTAATGCCCTGTATTTATAGTAGTCTGGGCAGTTTAACTGGGGCTGACTTCTCCTTCTGGGTATTAACAAGTTCATATTAAATATATTTTTGCAGCCGACAACCTGTCTAGGGTTTCTTTCATTTCTTTGCTTCCTTTTGGAGTATTCTAATCTTGTCATAGGTCACAATAGAGGTTCATACCTCTCGAAGCTACCATAATATTAACACTCCCTCCTAGCTAGGGAGGTATGGTCTTGAGCACAACATACCATTCAACTGGTAGCAACACGAGCACCGTCATTATTATCCAACTGGATAATCTCCTATGATAACTGGTACAATATCAATTGATAGAACACACCTGTGTCTATCCAGGTAGTACGCAACTACTCAAACCGTGACACATAGTCACAAACAGTGGAACAAATCCACCACAGTAGTATATCTCTACTGTCTGGAGACGAGCAGTCTTCGGGCCAATCTTTCATTCACATCTGTGAGTTCTGAAAGAATATCTGCCTCACGAACAATGGAACATATCCACCACAGTAGTTTACATCTACTGTCATATATTCTTCATAACAAACATTTGATAGCAACCTGCATAGAAAAAATGTTATGATAAAAACTGAATCATCTGGGCCAATCTTTCACTCACGTCTGTGAGATATGAAATAATATCTACCCTTATCAGCAATGGGCTATCTGCCCTATTCTTCTCAAACAAGGAATAATGATTGTTTTTTATTTCTGAGCATGGACCATTCCTCACCCTGGGCCATTATTCCTACACTAATCAAAGTGCACCCTGGACAAAATGTAAACTCTAAGGAATGTGTGTATCTGGACCACTCCTCACCCTGGGCCATTACTCCTACACTAATCAAAGTGCATTCTGGAGAGAATGTATAACCCTAAGGAGTGTCTGTCTTGGACCATTCCCCACCCTGCGCCATTCCTCCTACACTAATCAAAGTGCGCCTTGTAGAGAATGTATAACCCTAAGGAATGTCTGTCCCTAATTGCTGAGCCTGGACCATTCCCCACCCTGGGCCATTCCTCCTACACTAATCAAAGTGCACCTTGGAGAGAATGTGTAACCCTAAGGAGTGACTGTTCGGACCATTCCCCACCCGGGGCCATTCTTCCACTAATCAAAGTGCACCCTGGAGAGAATGTGTAACCCTAGGGAATGTCAGTCCTGCATCAACCTCCAAAACAAACCATTCCTCATGTTAACTACAATGAGAAATCGTTGTTCGGCGAGGTGGGCCAGTCTTCTTGAGTAATCCTCAAGAAGAGAGACAACCCTAGACCACTCCCCATGTTAACCACAATGGGAAGTCGTTGTCTATGATACATTAACAATCAATCACTGTCCGTCAGAAATCTCAATCCACTTTCCGAATAGGAAAGAATCTGTCCAATCTGGACTAATTACAAAGATAAAGAATATTTTCAGTGCTCCCTCCTAACTGGAGAGTTATTTAAATCACAAAAATAAATGTTCTTCGAGAATATTTTTCCGTACCTTCTCCTAGCTTGGAGAATCTTCCCTTTCAGCTAAGGAAGTTATTTCCACAATCCCCATCTTCTCTCGAAAATATGCAAACTTGATTCTGGATAGAGGTTTTGTCAGGATATCTATTGTCTTTTCGTCAGTGGGGATATACTCGAGCTTTACCTCTCCTTCCTGGACTTTATCTCGAATAAAGTAGTATTTGATCTCAATGTGCTTCGACCTTTCATGAAACACTGGATATTCAGATAATCTTATACAACGTTGATTATCACAATATATTATGGTCGATTCTGGAGTCTGATCAAATAAATCGGAGATTAACTTCCTTAGCCATACTGCTTCTGTGCATGCTTCACAAGCTACCATATACTCTGCTTCTACTGTACTGAGTGCGACAAAGTTCTGTTTTCTGCTGCCCCAAGTTATCATAGCGGAGCCCAAGCTGAAACACATACCTGAAGTGCTCTTTCTGTCTTCTGCACTTCCTGCCCAATCAGAGTCTCTGAATCCATGAAGTTGAATATCACTGGATGCGGTATATCTTAGGCCATAGTTTATTGTCCCACGAATATATCTTAGGACATGCTTTGCAGCTATCCAATGCTCTTGTCTAGGTTCCACCTGGAACTGACTTAATGTATTTACAACAAAGAAAATATATGGTCAAGTATTTACCAAATACATCAATGATCCAATTAGTTGTCGATATAGAGATGGATCTACTGGATCAGAATCTGGGACTTTCACCTTTCTTATATCCGCATTCATAAGAGTGTCCATGGACTTACAGTCCATCATTCCAAATTTCTGAAGGATCTTTATTGCGTAATTTCCTTGTCCAAGGAATACTTCACCACACTTCTGCCATACTTCTAGTCCCAAGTAATAATGCATGAGACCTAGATCTTTCATATCAAATTCAAAGGCTAATTCCTTTTTGCACTGGATAATTAGAGATTCTTCACCTGTTATGAATAGATCATCAACATATAATAGTAGAATCACAAGTGTGTTATCCACGACTTTGTAATAAAGGTTTGGATCTGCATGATTCTTGGAGAAACCAAGTCTTGTTAAATAGCTGTCCATTCTGGCGTACCAAGCCCTTGGAGCTTGCTTGAGTCCATATAGAGCTTTCTTCAATCTTCAAACGTGAGTATCTCTGGAATGTACCTCGAATCCTTGAGGTTGTTCAATATACACTTCTTCTTCAATAGCTCCATTGAGAAAGGCTGTCTTTACATCCATCTGGTGTAGATTCCATCCCATGGAAGTGACAAGAGATATGATAGCTCCGATGGAGGCATACCTTGCCACCGGAGCAAAGGTTTCATCATAATCTTCTCCCTCCTTTTGGGAGAACCCTTTGGCCACAAATCTTGCTTTGTATTTATCCACGCTTTCGTCTGCTGCATGTTTGATCTTGTATACCCATTTTGAGGTTACCACTGATTTTTCTTTAGGTTTGGGTACAATTTCCCATACTTCATTTTTCATAATGGACTGATGTTCTTCTACTATAGCTTCTTTCCATTGTCCCTTTTGGACTGCTTCTTCGAATGTAGTAGGTTCTTCCTCTAGAAGCTTTGTCATGTATGCTGCATAACTTGAGAATATTTTTGGTCTTTTACTCTTCCTGGATGTTCCTTCTGGAACCTTGATTCTTTCTGTGTCTTGTAATGTGGCTTCAAGTCAAGCTGGTCATTTCTTGTTCTTAGGTACGATCACTGAATCATTGTTTTCACATGGCTTCATAGGATGATCAGGTTGATCTTTTTTGTCATTTTCGTTTTCTGTGTTTTCTTCATTAGGTTCTTCAAACTCTTCTTCTTCTATAACTTCTTCGATGGATTTTCTGAAGGCCATTCTTTCATTGAACGTTACATCTTTGCTAACTTCGATCTTGTGTTGTTCTGGAATATATATTCTATAGGCTTTGGATGGATCACTATATCCCACGAATATTCCCTTCTTTCCTGAGGGTTCTAGTTTATTTCTTTTATCTTTGAGAATATGAGAGTAAACTGGACATCCAAATATTCTTAGATTTTCTACGTTAGGTTTCTTACTTGAGAATGCTTCTTCTGGTGTCATGTCCTTCAATATACGATGAGGGATTCTGTTCTGTACATATATTGCCGTCATTGCTACTTCTCCCCATAGAAACATGGATAGACCTTGATCGTTTAATAGGGCTTTTATAGTTTTTTCGATAGATCTGTTCTTTCTTTCTACTACACCATTTTGTTGAGGATTATGAGTAACAGTCAGCTCCCTCCTAATCCCTGCCGATTTGCAGAATGCAACGAACTCCTTCGAGGTGTATTCTCCTCCATTATCTGATCTTAATGTCTTGATCTTCTTGTTCGTAAGGTTTTCTATTTCTACCTTGAATTCTTGGAACTTGCTGAATACTTCGTCTTTTGATTTCAGTAGATACAACCACGTCTTTCTTGAATAGTCATCTATGAAGATTACATAGTAGAGAGATCCTCCTAGAGATCTGACTGACATTGGACCGCAAACATCTGAGTGTATTAGATCTAACGCTTCCTTGGATCTGTTATCGCTGCTTGGAAATGGTCTCTTGATGTTATTCCCAAGGGCACATCCCTTGCAGATTCCTTCATGTGTAGATTTCAATTCTGGTATTCCTTCAACCATTTTTCTGAGGAAAGGTAATGCTTGATAATTGATATGAGCATACCTTCTATGCCAAAGTTCATTAAGGTTGAGTTCGCCATGTACTAGAGCTTCTTCATTTCGTTTTAGTAGTCTATACAGATTTCCTTCATGACTTCCAATAACCCTAGCGTCTTCTATGCTGTAATTCTTATGCCATGATAACACCTTTCCATCCATGAAGGATATTCTATTTCCTTTGTGTTCTAAACATGATATTGATACAAGATTCTTTTCTAAACCAAGTACATATAGAACATTACTTAAGTGAACATGATTACTTGATTCCAACTCGACGGAGGCTTGTCCAAATCCTTCGACGGGGTAAGTAATTTTGTCTCCAAGCTCCACTTTGTACGATGTCTTTCTCTCATTTAGATTTGAGAGTCTGGCTTGATCTCCCGTCATGTGCCTGGAAGCTCCACTTTCGATTATCCACATATCATCTTCAATTGTCCCGGTAAGTGCTGAGTAGTGTAAAAGACTGATTGTTTCACACATATCTTCGGTTGACTGGTAACTGGTCATGCCTTGATCCAAAATTTCAACTTCATCATTTCTGTCTTTTGAGAGAGCCAAGGGGTGTGCTGAGTTAGGGCGCATCTGAATATCTTCTCCTTGAGCGAGATGCTCCATCACAAGGTGCCGGATCTGAGGATTAGGGTTTCTGCAACTGCTTTTGCTAGTAACCCTAGCTGCAGTGCTTTTGGAAGCTGCTCCTGCTTGTAACCCTAGTGGCAGTTCCTCAACGAGCTCAATATCTAGCGGTTATGCTTCCTTCTAGCATTTTACGCTGACTGAAGGGTGTGTGGGCCCATAACCTGTTAGAATATAGAGGATTGTGCTCGTTTTACCATTGACGATACCCTTGTCACCCAACCACAGGCCGAAGCCACCATCCGAGCACCTTGACCTTGACCGAGAAGAGAATCCTGGTAACAATCCAATAGCCAAGAGAGGCTAATGCACCAAGCAAGAATAGAAACCAAGCTGAACAGATGATCCCACCTAGAGACTAGCGCACACCTTCCCAGCAACCTGCGCACAAGCTGCAACTGCACCTGTGCAGATTCAGTTCTCTCTGCAACTGCTGAGATGTCTATAATGACAACTGGCGCCCTGTATTTATAGTAGACTGACAGTTTAACTGGGGCCGACTTCTCCTTCTAGGTATTAACAAATTCATATTAAATATATTTTTGCAGCTAACAACTTGTCTAGGGATTCTTTCATTTCTTTGCTTCCTTCTGGAGTATTCTAATCTCGTCATAGGTCACAATAGAGGTTCATACCTCTCGAAGCTACCATAATATTAACAACCCCGTGCCACCTCACACACCTACATGACCTAGATTGGTTTTCACCTGGGAAACACCCCAAACTTAAGGAGGATTACCCCAATAGGACACCCTGAGACCTTCTCCAAACTTGACTTGTTAAATTGCATAATGTCTTTGAGCATTTTTCTGGGTAAAGGGGAGTTTGATGCACATGTTTGGGTAATTTAATTATTGGATGTGATTTACATGTTATGATCCCTGTGACTTATGAACCCTTGGAGGGCATACTTGTTGTTGCTGCAGGACTTTGCCTGGTGGACAGGTACACATGGGGGAATGATTAGCTCAGACCTTCATGGGGTTGAAAGCCCACAGATGGATGATGTAACCCCAGCCAGGGGCAAGAAGACATCAGAAACTTGCACCAGGAAGAAAAAAAGACATTGCCCTTGGAGACACTCTGATAGACCTAGACCCAGGGGGATCTTGCTCTTCCACCTGGACATTGACCTTTGAGATCCCATGACGTCACCATTATGAACCTGGACGTCATCCAGAGCTAGGGTTTGCATATTGAGTGCAGTTGTGAGCTGGTTGGCACGTGTGGGCATCATCCAGGGCCTTTGGAGGCCAAACATTTCGCTTCTGGAGCCCAACGTTCCACTTTAGGGGCTCAACGTCACCCTAGAAGGGAAAGATGTCACACTTGGAGATGATTTCAGGGGTTAATTATTTTTATTTATGTAAAAACTGGATTTTGATGTAATTTGGCCATGTCGGCCTTATTTTGGCCAAAAAATTAATTAAAGGTCAAAATTATGTATAAATACACATAAAGTACTTTCATTTTTACATCAGAACTCCTCACACAAGAGGAGAGGTCTGAAATTTGCGCCCTAGAAGGGCTATTTGTTGAAATTGTGAGACACACTCTTGTATAAGGCTGATTTTTTGCAAGTTGGATCAATCATAACATGTAAACATTAACTTATCAACAATGTATCACTTAATGATTGCATTCAAGATATCATAAACATATAACCACATATACACGATACACAAGAATTTTACATGGAAACCAAATGGGAGAAAACCATGGAACAATTTTTAATATATATATTGAATATTACATCCACAAAAAACACCAACTTCCAAAATTCTCCAGCACCAGCTGGAAGGAGGTATCAACCCCCTGTCTATAGGCTCCAACCCAAAGGAAGCTACAACTCCCTAAATTCTCTAGCTCCAAGTGGAAGAAGGCTCCAACCCCCTAGTTTATAGGATTCAACCCGAAGAAAGCAATGACTCCCTAGATTCTCCAGCTCCAATTGGAATGAGGTTCCAACCCCCTAGTTTTATGAGCACCAACTCAAAGAAAGCTGCAACTCCCCTGTAAGCACCAACCTGATATTTGAAGACACCAATCTTCTTGTGCGCCACACAACTTCCCAGAAATATAAATAAAAGACTCAACATGTCACTGTTACTGTCACTGACACTGATACATCATCATCATAAAACCATACTCAACCTATCACTGATACTGATACATAATCATAATCAAAACTAGATCCACCACAAATAATATATCAACATAATCAAAACTAGATACACCATAAATGATACATCATCATCATAAAAAACTAGATCCACCACAACTGATATATCATCATCATCAAATTTGGATACACCATAACTGATATATCAACATCATCAACTTAGTTCCACTTAGAAAATGGGTCCACATAAATATTCTAGGTCCACATGGGTCCACATATAAACCCCAACATCACTTCTTAAATTTATCTCAAACACCTGTTTGGGACTAGTTTCTAGATTAGTCACAAACTCTAACTTCCAACAAGTATAACTCCGTACCTATAATGAATCAAGGTATAAAACTTGTATCCAATATTCTTTGATATCTTCTCTAAACTTCCTCCAAGTTTATCTCTTTGATACATCACTGAAAAAGAGATATAGCGAAAATGGWAGACCTTCCCGAATTCTGGCCTATTCTGGAGAGCACACTTTTACAACATGCCATGTGCTCAATATTTGATATTTGATTCTAAAAGTCACAAAAACAATACTAAATACTGTACTCTTTCCAATTCAATTTGTCTCACAGTATTTGGATCATCTATGAAGAAGTTATGTTTGTTTTACCCAAAACACTTGTTTGAGACTAGTTACAGGACTAGTAAAAAAACTTATATTCCATAGAGTGAATCTCCAAAAGTACAACAACCTAGAATTTGAAATTCATAACATAGGTACCTTGACATGTCTTCCTAACAGCCTCAAAGTTTCTCTATCTTAATCATTCTATAAAAAAAATTATAGTGAAAGTGGAAAGATGACCTTTAAAGAACATACCTTAGAACACATCATCACAAGACTTCATCTTCCCTTAGAATTTCGCCTTTCTTCACTTCATGTTCCCTCTGAAATTCACTGCCAATCTTGTCCTAAGATATCAAAAAATTTAATGATAAAAATGATAGGTTTTTAACGTGTATTTATACTTTTCCAAGTACCTCCTTTACTTGAATTTATGGACGACTTGTAACTTCTTGTTTGTAAAAAAAATTTCTCCTTTACTTGACTTTAGGACCAATTTATAACTTTTTGAGCTTAGATTCGGGGCTTCTTGACCATACTTCAGGGCTTCATATTTAAGAGAGAATAACTCCTCAACTGTGAGGAACCAAGTGGTGCACCACCATTGGAGATGGCTTGACGAGGACTTTATCTTTAAGAGGGCATAACTCCTCAACTATGAGGAACCATGTGGCATGCCACCTACCGTTGGAGATGACTTGGCAAGGACTATCATTCAATGGATGTTTTGCATGCATTTTCAATGTACTTCATACTCTTTTCCTTCATGACCACACCTTTGGGTCTTTTTAACCACTTAACCATATTTCTAGGGTTTCTTGTATAATTTTTCAAAGCATTTTCCCGTGAGGGGCATGCTTAAGGCTACTCCATAAGGGGACCACTTTGGAGACTTGCTGGAATTATTATAGGGTTGACATCAACCATTACTTCTAGGGGCCCGTGGGGATTCTGGAATTCTTCAAATACACCCATCACTTCTAGAGGCATGCTTCGAGGCTTCTTCTAGGGTTGAAATCAATGACAACTAACTTTCCAAAAATACCCCCTTTGGCATTGATGGAAACACTCATGCTCTCCCTGTGATCATTACTCCCCTTGTGATCACTTTGGATGAGATCCAAGGGAGAGGAGGCTCTCCAAACCTTTCCTTTTTCAAACTTCTTTTGAGTATTTTTTCCAAGAACACATCCTTGACAAACTCTTTTGGAAAAGTGTATGTTGGGAAATCTTGTCACCATTCCATGTTGACTAAGTATGTGTCAGTAATAAAACATAATCAGATTTAGCAATAAACTCACTGAATGTGTACAAACGAGATTGGTGATTTAACACCCTTTTTGTTGTGCCAGAATGTGATATATGATAAACAAAGAGTAGATTCACAGAAAGTTTTGGAACATGAAAGGCATTCTCAAAACTTCCATGTTGGAGTTCTACCCTCCCTTGTCCAACAACCTCAACTGGGGTATCATATCCCATGAGGATGGGAGGACCCGTGCATGTAGTAATAGAAGATAAAACATTTTCAAAGGCTTCCATATGATGGGATGTATCTGAATCTAGGATCCATGCATCGAGAGAGGAATGAATATAAATTAAAGCATGAGAGTGACCTCATTTTTTTGGTGCTTGATCTTACGACTTCTTCTTAGCAACCTCGGGAATGTGTTCCCCGATATTGTTCTTATGAAGTATCTGCGCCATGAGATCAATTTTTTTCTTCATGCATGCTGATTTATTATGGTAGTCACGGTTGCAGTAACCACATTTAGGCTACCTTTTCTTTCCCTTTTCACCTTTGGAGCCAAAGGAATCATTGAAGAGTTTATGATTTCCTTCCTTCTTGAGTTCATAATGCACCGTTCCCTTTCCTTTTTGCTTGGTCTTCAGATTGCATGAGTTGTTTCTCTCATGCAGATCAAGTGCATGCGTGATCCAGATTTTTTTTGGCACGAAATGAGAGCAGAGACATAATAAATAAATGCACAGAGATATCGCAGATATCCAATAATATAAAAGAAATGTATCATAGATGCAACCATAAATACAAAGATACAATAATACACGATTTCTATTAATGAAAAAAATGTACAGAGACTGTAAAAATACAAAGTGAAAGACTCACTAGCATGGTGGCAGCGTATCTCTGAGAAGAGATGTGACAACTACTCGCATTCTCAAGAAGATGATTTTACAATGAGGCTCCAAAGGCTTTTTTAACATAAATAAAATCCAAAGCCCTAACCCCAGAAGATGAAAAGCCAAAATGTTTGCGGGCCCCGATGGGGGTAGTTGATACGTTAACTTCCCGATGGCGTAACTTTTGCATACAATTTCCGTTTGGGGTGCTCAATACATCGTTAGAAAGATCTATCTGAGGACTACAACTAATGGCAACGAGTATAAAGTTAAGAGCAGAGTTATATTTTACGGACTTGGCCCAAAAAACATCGTTTAGGGCCTCAAAACGACTCAAGAAGTTAAAAACTACTAAAAATAGTAAATTACCGAAATTGCCAGAAAACTGTTTTGAGCCAGTTGGAAAAGGTGGGTGGCCACCGATATCCACCTGGATCAATGCAAATTGGGTCTCTTGATTGTTCCCATTTTGATGAGCTTATCTTGCTCATGCATTAGGGACTCAATAAATTGATCCAATGTCATCATTTTCCATGTTGCTCTTGAAGTGAATCTCACTGTATGGAACGTTGAGACAAACATAACATACTCCAGACCACCTTTTGACAAAATAGAAAGGATCAATTGATTTTGTTGTGTTGATTTGTTAACACCACATCCCTTTAGATGAAGAAGAAGGATCTTGAACTTCATAAAGAAATCCTAGATGTTATCAAAATTTCTTGGATCCAAGGAATTCATCTCTACCTTGAGCATATGGCCTCTCATTTCATCATGTTTGCCAAAAGGATCCTTCAACTTTGTCCAAATCTCATCTAGTGTGGTACAAGATTCAATGTGAAACAATAGCTCAGGGGACATAAACATGCAGATAAAGTTGTAGGTCTCATCCATGCGGTTGAGGTACGTGTTTTTCTCAATAACTGATGTTGAATCCACCTTTGTAGCTATTGTAATCTGGTACAAGCCTCTACATCTGAGTTGATGTAGAACTTTTAGCTTCCACTCGAAGTAGTTATGTGGCGTGACACATTTTTTTGGTGAGTACTCCATTCTTTCTGACTACAAATAAAATTCTTATGTGCTTTCTCCTAGCAACAAAGCTCTGAGACCATGTGAAGTTTCGTGGAAATTGTCACATAGAATCTAGTGTTAAGCCCTAATATTGGCTCATTACCCCTTAATTGGGGCATATTAGATTAGTAATGTTATTTTATTTATGTCGGATTTAGTCCATTAGTTGTAATTTAGATTAGTAATGTTATTTTAATTATGTCGGCTTTAGGCCATTATTTGTAATTATACCTCCTAGTCTCCTATATATACCAAGGAGACATTTTCATTTTGAATCATCTTGTACTTGAACATTTAAGTGGGGTAAAAGGAGGTTGTGCCATCGAAAAGGCTTATTATCTGAAATTATCTCAGTTTCAAGGCGTTGAGTACTTTTCCTGAGGTTTTTCCATGCTATACTGATGTTTGGTTCTTAACATATGGTATTAGAGCTAAAGGTCTTGGGGTTTCACTGCTACATCTGAGACACCGTGGAATTTTTTCTATAACTTTTTTTCTACAATGTTTCAAAAGGAACCGCTTGGAGGGTATTTAGCACACGGATCAAGGTACGTTGGGTTCAAAATTCAGCTCCTGAGGCCTTATAATTTCTGAGATACAGCCTGTACAATATAGGGTTCTGGAATCATCCTGAAATGAGTCATTGTAAAATTTTCTCTATAAAAAAATTTCTATAATGTTTCAGACCCTGAACTCTGGAGAAAATTTACAGAAATTAGTAAGGCATCTGTGGTAAAAAGTTCAGCTTCTGGGTCATCTTAAATTTGTAGATACACCTTGTGTAATATAGGGTATCTGACTAGTCCTATTGACTAGTCTCAAGAATGTGTTCTAGGTAAAACAAGCATAACTTCTTGCTGGAGTATCCAAATTGAGTGGGACTGGTTACATTAGATCGTGGACAATCTTTAGTATTTGGGGTGTGAGTTTCAGAATTTTATATCAATTATTTTGTGCGGGGAATTCTATACAAGTGAGATCTCCTGGAAAGGTCAAAAATCGGCAAGTTGTGAGGAAGTTACCGTAAATTCCACTTGGCACATCCAATTTTAATCAGACCCATGGCATTGCAAAGAAGAAATATCAGAGAAATACCTAAAAGAAAGTTTCATACCCAGAAGGGCCGAAACTTGGGAGATATAACAGAATAAATATTGTTTAGCAGAACCACCTCAAAATCAAGACTCAAAAGTGATATTTGGCCAACATGCCACCCAAAAAGGGACCTTCTACACCAAATAAGCCTCCAGAAAATCCTAATTGGATTCTTGATGAAGGTGAATAAATGCGTAGGGACATAAATGATTTACAAAAGAAGACAGTAACCAAAGATGAACTACAAGAGATGAGGGATTCAATGGAAGCTAAGTTGGATACTAAGATGGATTCAATGGAAGCTAAATTGGATACTAAGATGGATTCAATGGAAGCTAAGATCACGGAAGTAATGAAAAATTTCGTAACAGAGAAGACACCAAAAAGTG
>JASDQU010259685.1:0-12986 GCA_032191745.1 Picea mariana
CTCAACTACTTTCCCATTATTACAAGATATGATCCCTTCAAATCTTCACACATATCTCTCATATATCTTTGATAAGATATTCTAACCAAATCTCCATGATCTTCTCCTTGAAGAGAGGCTTGAATAATTATCTCCTTTGGAATGATGGAAGAGATATTCGAGAAGCCTCTTTGAAATCATCCACATATTCCTACACATTACAAAGCTCACACATAATTGAGATATATATGAAAACATGTATATTTTCTAATATTTAATCATAAATTCACTTTTAATACTAAAATGAATAAAGTGGAAAATAATGATGTGAAACCCAAATGTATTTATGAAAATGATATGATGAAGGTTTAATTGGGCGATGAAATGTAAGGAATAGTGAAGGGAAAGGTGGATGAAAATACGACATTTCTGAGTCCCAACACTTACCCAATATTTTGCTCATACTATAATGATATTCACCTTAGATATCGGATGACTCTAACCAAGGACCAACCTCACATTAGCATTGAATATTTGAGTGAGTAGGTCCCAAATGAAGAATCTGAACAAAAAAAATCTCAAGAACCTTCAAAACCTCATAATTCCCACCCTGAACTTCAAGACCCACCCTATTCTGAAAGGATAAACCAAGAAAAACCTTTTACACAATTTGAATTTGATTTCATAGGAGAAGTAAAAAATGCATATGTTAAAACACCACTATTCCAAGCAATTAAGGACGTACCTATTTATTCAAAATCATTACAATAACTTTGTTTAAGGAAACCTGGTAGCAAACGAAAGGATCCCCAAACTATTCATGTCATGGGAAAACTATCAGATCTAATGATGGGGGGATTTATTGTAGATAAATACTTGAACCCTGTACATGCAATTATTAATGTACATATCAATAAAAAACTTATTAGTAACACATTGATCTACCTTTGGGCCTCCATCAATGTTAGGACATGCCAAACTATGTAATCTTAGGTATTACAGGAATTAGGGAAACCCCCAGTGTACTACTTCAACTTGCTAATATATCAACCATTAAACTAGAGGGTTGTTGGCCCTTGACCAAGTTTTGGGAGATCCTTGGTCAAGTTGACCTATTTTGGGACTTAGACACGTTGTCGAAGGTGGAGCGCAATACGAAGCAAAGATCACATGATATCGCCCCCTTTTTGGGTCCTTTTTGGGATTTGGTAATATGTAATGGGTATGGGAATGTTGGCCCATGGGTTTACCCATTCTTAGGCCTATTTTGTAATGTATAAATAGATGTCTAGATGATGTAATGAAAGGAGGAAGAAGAGGCATATTTGTGATGTTGTTCTAAGTGCAAGTGTGGTTTGTAAATGATTTGTGCATACTGTGAGAGACTTGTAGAGCTAGGTGCAAGTGGTTGTAACAAACTCTAAAGGGATTTGTGTTGTAACACAAGGAAGAAGGATCTAGGGAGCTACGTAGGTATTATGTCCTATGCGGGGTAGGGTTTTGAGGCTCTGTGCATGTAACCTATTGAGAAGCTAATAAAGAAGAAGATTTGGTGGACGTATCCCTAGGGTGGGGGTGAACCACGTATAGGTTGTATTGCTATGCTTTGTGCAATGTATTCGTGTATTTATGTGTTATTTGATAAGTGCTTGATATATATATATATATATAGATATATCTATTTATGATTTTTGCTTATGATGAATATGAATTCTAGATGACATAGGTGAATGATTGATAAGGTTGAAAGAATGAATATGAACCAAGAAAACCCTATGGCATATCCAAAAACTAAGATTATGACAGAATCCCAGAAAGAATCAGATAAAGTATTGCTACATATGAAAGAAACATTGAATGACCACCGACATGTTAGATTATTAAAGATCTTCAAAGAAAAGGAATGCCTTGAAGAAAGAATATGAGACTTCAACATTGATTGTGTTCTAGATGAGGAAACACAGTTGAATATCATGACAAAGAGAAATTGAGAAGCTATAGGGAGGCCTGCTATGATTCCTTGATTAGAAGGAATATGACTGTTCAAAGGAAAGATGATAAACTTATGTGGAAAGCTCACCCAGATACCTATGAATGCCAATGGAACTTCAACAAAGGAAGATTTTGAGATTATTAAATTTAATGAGAACAGTTCCCCATCTACCATGCTTCTAGGAAAACCT
Organism: Picea mariana; assembly: GCA_032191745.1. Taxonomy (NCBI): domain Eukaryota; kingdom Viridiplantae; phylum Streptophyta; class Pinopsida; order Pinales; family Pinaceae; genus Picea; species Picea mariana. Next base: position 2,163 of record JASDQU010259685.1, read on the forward strand.
TGGATTGAAAGAAATCAGGCCAAAAGGAAAGAAGAAGAGGAAATTTTAGAACAACAGAAGAAAGAGTTAAAATAATTCATGACTAGAAGAATCACAAACTTGATTGAAGAACAAAAGAACATATAGAAGTTATTTAACACCAGAGACCCGTATGTAGAAGTTACAAGAACACTAGAATACCCATAGAATATTGAAGTACCTATTCCAGATAAAGAAAAAGGATTACCCTTGAATCTTAGGAAAGAATATCAACAACGTGAAATAACTATGCCAAAATAAGATAAGAATCAAAACGGAAAAAGTCATACCGAGAAGAAACTCACTGGAAATAAGGCTATAAAGTTAAGTAAGAAGAGATCTAAGATCGACAAGTTGAAAAATATTCCAGATGGAACCTTCGAGAAGGAAAAGTTTCAAAATTGGAGCTTCTCCAGGATATTAGAACATCGACACATCACACTTCACCATGGAGAAGCAATATAGCCGCTGGGGATATTATAACCATTAGACCAATGCTCCGAACGAGTAGAAAGGAATTTATGGTCAGACAACTCGCCGTTGACAAGAATGGGAAGAAACAAATCAAGCCACCCAGGCTTTGACACAAGTACAAGACAAACTCATAGAGAAACGCAGTGTTGCAGAACAAGAAAATATTTCTCTCCAAGTGAAGTTTTACGAAGAAAAAGAATTGTTATAGAAATAAAAGGAACAGTTTCTCGCGGATAAAATTGAAGTAAAATAAGCGGTCAATAGAGCACCTCACTTTGTGACAATCTTAGAAATCAAGGAAGAATATCAATTTACATAGCAAGTGAACCAACTCACAGAAACCATCCAACAACCACAAAAATGCATAGCAGATTTGGAGCTACACACTATACCTGAGACCCCACAAGATGTAACTGACCAAAGAGAAACAACTTCCCAGAGGGCATTTGAAATAATAAAGGTGCTTACCCTAGAATGTAAAAAACTCATTGATCGCAGTGCGCAGACCTATGAAAAACTCATGGATAACCCAAAAATGAAGGCACTGGAGTAGCAGATCCAAGAGGCGAAGTATCAAGAAGAAAAGATACAGACGCAGTTGAAGCCCCTATCAGTTGTGGAAATAATGAAGCAATCCCAAGAGCAGTGGACCACCCAGTAACAGATCCACACTATCAACATAAGAGTTATGGAGGTAACTCAGAAACTCCAACCTATACAAGAAAAGGCTAACCAATTGTTTACAGAGGTAGAAGGCCAAGGATCATATCTGGAGCAGTTTGTCACTATAGCTGAACAACATCTAGAGGGAGCTATAAATGATGCATTCATCCAACAGTTCGCTAAACAAGAGGTTGTAGCACAACAACAAGTCAAAGTAGCTCGAGCCAAGATTAAGGTGTTTGAAGCATAACTGGTCAGACTAGAGTTACTTAGGACGAGTGACAAGTGAGTGTTGAGGGCCTATTGGCCCTTGACCAAGTTTTGGGAGATCCTTGGTCAAGTTGACCTATTTTGGGACTTCAAAATTCTATCGAAGGCGGAGCACAAGACGAAGAAGAGATCGTGGGATCTTGGCCCCTTTTTTGGTCCTTTCTGGGATTTGGAAATATGTAACGGGTATCGGAATGTCGGCCCATGTGTTTACCCATGCTTAGGCCTATTTTTTAATATATAAATAGATGTCTAGGCGATGTAATGAGAGGAATAAGAAGAGGCATTGACACAGACCCCCAAACCCTCAGGCCGAAATCCGCTCATGATTGTTCTAATTTCCCTCTGAGTCGGATTGACTCCTCGATATCTTCACGAGAAGATCTTACACACATAGTGTATCCACAGGCCCTTTCTACAAAACCTGCCCTGCACGACTTGACAACAGGCGCGAGTCTTATGCTTTCATACGACCACAACCTGGTCCTTTCCGTAATCACTTCTCACAACTCGCGATCTTGGAACATTCACTCTAATGTTCCTGACTTCTTTTCGTCAGGATATGCGAAATTTGTAAATGATCTTGGCGGTCTAATTGGTCACGATCAACGGTCTGCGTTGGATCTTCAATCCAAGTGATGGATTCATCCAACCCTTATCCACCATGCAACTCCTCTTGATCCTATGGTCCTTGCAACTTCGCGAGTTCTCCTCAAAGAATTCCGACCATTCAACTCCTTTCTCAATGGATTCTTTGAGACGAATCAACGTCCTCCCTCCTGAGCTTTACTTCTACGAGATAACTTCGATCATGTCTTCCTTTGAACACTTCAAAGGTGTTATCCCTCCTAACCTTTTTCTTGCAAACTTGAGTTCTCCGAAAGGGCTCTTGCACACACTTCTTGCGGAAATATTTCAAATACGTCTAAGTATTTGAATTTTTGACTCTATGCACTCTCTGCAACAACCGCCCTTCATCTTTCAACCTTAGTCAATAAATTCTAAGGTCTTGACCTGCCTGTGCACACTTTTCACGACTTCTTTGCTTCACCCGCACTTCTACTGGAATGAGTACAATGGTACCCCTCCTGACCTTTCTGAGATAAAAATAAGAACTCTTGTCGACGCAGACCTTGCGGATGTTTTCAATGCACTCTTTGCAGGAACTTCTCACTCAGGAAGAGAAACAATTGAAACTCATTCTCTTTCTCTCTTACATTTCAAACATTCAACATTAAATCATACATTCCCACAACATAACAACACATGCAATACAGAGAGAATAAAACAACCATAAGCACACCATTCAACATGTATAAACAGAAAGCATCATAACACCATGAATCTAAGTCAAAGCTTCTTATATTAACTCAATGGCTTCTGTACATGGGTTCTTCAATACAACTTCCTGCTACAACTCTCTTCTCTTTTGTGCTCTCTTATGATACAATCTCTAATTGATTCTAATGATACAAAGGTGAGGGTGTCTATATCCATTTTCCCTCCTATGCTCCTAAAACTGTCAAATCTAATTAATCAAAGCTACCTACATTCATTAATTGGATTAAATGCCTTTTACATTGGCAGATGTGAGCATTTTGTTGAAGATCCTTTTACAACGTTTAAACATAAATGCAAGTATTCTTTTCTTAATTGTTACATTAAGATCTACTCTTTCAACTTTCAAAACAATAAAAACATTTTAACATTTGCAAAAATGCATTGGTGCTTATCCTGACTAGCTTCCACCTCCATGCTCGCTTGGTTGTTGATGATGCTCCTGCATCATACTCCCTCACTTGAAAATTTTCATGGACTCTTGTTCATGAGCTCTTGCATGGTTTTTCCATGCTTCTGAATTTCTTCTTCATTCTCCCAACTGGCATATTCAACTAGATGTCCCTTCCATTTGACCAAGTATTCAAAATAATCTTTCCTTCTGGTCTTTCTGCTGACTCTCTTGTCAATGATGCTTTCCATCTGTGGCTTTTCAGCTACAGGAATTTGTTTTGTCCATTGAATTTCTTGTTTCTCACCCTCTTCTCCTGCTTCTCCAACTCTGTAAGGGTACAAATACGCAACATTTAATATCGGTGAAATTACGATCCCATCAGGTAATTCAATCTCATACGCGTTTGCCTCAAATTTCTTCACGACCTTGCATGGTCCAATATTTTTCATATTCAGTTTGTTATATGTTCCCCTTGGGAACCTTTCTCTCCTCAGATGTGCAAGAATCAGATCACCAACTTCAAATTGAAGTTCTCGCCTATGTTGATCTGCTATGCGCTTGTACTCTTGACTCAAACTCTGTAATCGTTCTTTCACTCGGCTGTGAAGCTCCTTCATTGCTTCTGCAAAATCTTCTGCACTAGCACTCCTGATTTTATTTTGTCTCGAATCTTTCAATTCATAAACTCCTCTTGGTTGTATTCCATATACAATTTGGAATGGAATCTACCATGTTCTTCTATTGAGTGAATCATTGTAAGCAAATTCCGCCTGTGGCAGAATGTGATCCCACTGACTGCGGTGTTTAGACACTAGGATTCTTAGTAAATCTCCCAAGCTCCTCCTCACAGCTTCTATCTTCCCATCCATTTGAGGATGATACGCTAAGCTAAATGACAAATTTGTCCCCAGCTTCTTCCATAAAGTCCTCTATAAATGTCCCACGAACTTGGTATCTCAATCAGAAACAATACTTCTTGGCAAGCCATGAAGTCTGACGACCTCTTTGAAAAACAAGTTTGCAACATGAGTTGCGTCGCTGGTTTTATGGCATGGTATGAAATGTGCCATATTTGAAAATCTGTCTACCACCACAAAGATTGAATCAAACCCTCTTTGTTTCCTTGGTAGCCCCAATATGAAATCCATGCTCACGACATCCCACAACCTTTCTGGTATGGGTAATGGCTGCTATAACCCTGTGTTCTTCCTTTTCCCTTTCATGTGATGAAAAATTCTACATTTGTCCACAAATATCTTAACATCTGTCCTCATCCCTGGCCAAAAATATGTGCAATTCAACTTGGAGAACATTTTGTCATGACTCAAATGTCCGGCCAATCCTCCACTGTGTTTTTCTTTCAGCAGATTCTCCCTCATGGAGAATTATTGAATACATAATTGATTGCCCCTAAATAATAATCCATCCTCGATCATATAGTTGGTCCATTGACTCCTGTCTCTGAGAATTGGATTCTCAGATGCCTCATACGCCTCTTTAAAATTTGGATCTTCTCTGTGCATTTCTTTGAGATTATCAAAACCCAAAGTTTTGACTCTAAATTCCTGCATAAGCAAACATTTCCTGCTCAAAGCATCAACGACTTTGTTAGCAGTTCTAGAAATATGTTTAATTACAAAAGTAAAATTCTGCATATATTCAACCCATTTAACATGTCTTTGGTTCAACTTCTCATGTTGAGTCATGAATTATAAAGTGTGATTATCACTGTACAAAACAAGCTCTTTAGGAACCAAATAATGTCTCTATTTCTTCAGTGCTTGTATGACCGCATAAAATTATTTGTCATATGTGGAGTACTTAACCTTCACTTCATTCAGTTTCTCACTGAAGTATGCAATCAGTCTGTCATCTTGTCTCAAGACCGCTCCAATTGCAAATCCACTAGCATCACACTTGACTTGAAACGTCTTGCTGAAATATGGCGACACCAGAATTGGTTGTTCAATAATATGTTTCTTTAGCAGGTTGAAACTTTTCTCTTCTTCCTCTGTCCAATGAAAATATTTACGTCTTTTCTTCACCATGTCCATCATCGGTGCCTTAATTCCGCTGAAATTTCAGATAAATTTCCTATAGAAACTAGCCAATCCATGGAAGCTTCGAACTTCAAATACACTTTTCAGTGATGGCCAATTCTTAATTGCCTCTACCTTTTCCGGATCCATCTTCAACTCATTTGCAAAGATAACAAAACCCAAATAAATGAGTTATGTCCTCATAAATTTTGATTTATTCATATTTATCAACAACTTTTCTTGTTGTAACCTCCTCATCACTACAGTTAAATGCTTCAAGTGCTCTGCTTCTGTCTTTTTGAAAATTAATATATCATCAAGATATACAATGACAAACTTTCCGATAAACTCTTTCAATACTTCATTCATCAATATCATGAAAGTACTAGGTGCATTTGTTAATCCAAATGGCATAACAATAAATTCATACAGCCCCTCATTCATTTTGAATGTTTTCTTCCATTCGTCACCTTCTCTCATTCGAATTTGATGATATCCGATTTTCAAATCAATCATTGAAAATAACTTTTCTCCACTCAAGAAATCCATCAAATCATCCATCCTTAGCAATGGAAATCTATATATGATGGTAATCTTATTAATTTCCCTTGATTCTGTACACTTCCTCCATCCTCCATCTTTCTTTGGGCTGAGCATTGTTGGAACAACACATGGACTCAAGATTTCTCGAATCAATCCTTTGTCCATTAAATCCTCGACTTGTCTCTTGACCTCTTCATTCTCCTGTGGCATTAATCTATACACTGCTTTGTTTGGTAAACTAGCTCTAGGTATAAGATCAATGTGATGACTTATACTTCTGATAGGTGGCAATGAATAAGGCAGTTCATCCACTACTATATCAACAAACTCTTCCAACAACTTCTGGATTTCCTCCGGTAAATCATCCACTCTTGTATTGGTTAAAACAATTATGGGCTTCCTGACCATAATGAATTGTGTATTTTCCTTCATCTTAACCTCCTTAAGAAGTTCCTTCCCACTCATGATAAGTACAGTGTTTCTCACCTTTGGTTTCATTTCTTTATCCTTAATCGGCAGCAACATGTGAGTCCTCCCATTCTTCTCCAGGGTGTATGTGTTCTTTCTCCCATCATGAATCATATTCCTATCATATTTACATCGTCTACCCAACAATATATGACAAACATCAATGGGAATGACATCACATAATATTTCATCGGTATATCCTCCTATTTTAAATTCAACTAAACATTATTTAGTGACATTTACCTGATGTCCTTTTTGTAGCCACAAAAATCTGTATGGGCTTGGATGTACGATAGTCTTCATCTCCATCTTCTCTACTGTCTCTGTAGAAACAAGATTGTATGTGCTACCACTGTCCACTATGACTTTGCATACCCTGTATTTGGTTTTGCAAGCGGTCCGCAACAATCTTTTCTTTTGGGTTGGATTTTATGCCTCCTTCTCTCGCATTAAGAGAACTTTCCACATCATCAAAGATCTTACACCCTCAACATCTTCTTCCTCAAAATTCCGTCCTTGGGCTTCGGTAATGTGAGTTTCATCACCTTCCTTCTTTCTGTCTGGGAACTCATAGGATTTATGTATGTTTTTCCCATAGACATAGCATTTCACTTCTCCACCTCTACCTCTTCCTCTTCCACTGGCTCTAGGAAAAGTGTTTCTATCGGCATATTGCCTTCCATGTGAGCTTCCTCCTCTCTCAGGTTGAGTTTGAGGTTTCTTTCCCTCTTCTTTAGATTTCTGATTTCTGTCTTGGGAAATTTTTTTGCCTCTGTCTTGACTTCTTCCTCAGCCTCTTTGACCTTGCTTTCGGCTCAACTTCTCTTCAGCTTTCAGAGCCATTTGATAAGAATCCTCCACATTCTAAATGGTCATCATGCTCATATCATCCTGAATGTCATATCTAAGACCATTCATGTATCTAGAAACCTTTTTGTCATCACTTTCCTGATGACCTGCTCTGATGTTTATCTTGTAGAATTCCTCAGTGTATTCTTTCACTGAACCCAACTTCTGTCTTAAATTATGCATTCTCCAAAAGAGTAATTTTATAATCCTTAGGTATGAATTTTGCTTTCATCTTTGCAACCATTCTATCCCAACTTTTGATCTTCTGCTTGCCTTTACAGTGTCTGTCAGCTTGAATTTCATCCCACCATAATGTTGCATGTCCTTTCAGTCTTGTGATAACATGTTTTACCTTCTTGTCTTCCTCGACATCCTCATAGTCGAAGTACTTATCCAAAGATATAATCCAGTCTAGAATCTATTTAACATCCATCTTTCCTTCATATACTGGAAAGTCCACTTTTTCTCGGGCAACTCTCCTTGCAACATCCCTAAATAGGCGTTCATCCACTGCATCTTCTGCTGCAACATATTCACATTAAGCTTCACTCTCAGTTTCACTGATATCTCCAGCATCAACTATGCGCCTCTGTGCTGTCTCCATGGCATCAAGCCTACCACGTAATTCACGCATATCCCTTTCCACTACTAGATCGGGTAATTGCCTATCTCTTCTCCTTGGTGGTATGTCTATAAAATTTCTCTCTTCCCTGCTACAGAAAGCAAAGAATTATTTTTTTTCTCTAATACCACACTGAAGCAGACCCCCAAACCCTCAGGCCGAGATCTTCTCAGGATCGTTCCAATTCCCCTCTAAGTTGGATTGACTCTTCAATCTCCTTACGAGAATATATTACACACAGAGTGTAACCATAGGTCCTTCCTGCAAAACCCGCCCTGCATGACTTGACACCAGGTGCGAGTCTTGCACTTTCATACAACCACAACCTAGTTCTTTTCGTAAGTGCTTATCGCAACTCACAATATCGAAACTTTCACTCTGATGTTCCTGACTTCTTATCGTCAGGATCTGCAAAATGCCGAAATGATCTTGGTGGTCCAATTGATCATGATCAATGGTTCATGTTGGATCTTGAATCCAAGTGATGGATTTGTCCAACCCTTATCCACCCTGCAACTTCTCTTGATCCTACGGTCCTCACAACTTCACGAGTTCTCCTAGGAGAATTTCGACCATTCAACTCCTTTCTCAATGGCTTCTTCAAGATGAATCAACGTCCTCCCTCCTGAGCTTTACTTCTACGAGACAACTTCGATCCCATATTACTTTGAATGCTTCAAAGGTGTTATCCCTCCTGTTCTTGTTCTTGCAAAATCGAGTTCTCTGAAAGGACTACTGCACGCACTCCTTGCAACAATCTTTCAAATACGTCCAAGTATTTGAATTTTCGACTCTGTGCACTCTCTACAACATTCGTCCTTCATCTTTCAACCTTAGTCGATAAATTCTAAGGTCTCGACCAGTCTGCGCACACTTTTCATGGCTTCTGTGCTTCACCTGTACTTCTACTAGAATGAATACAACGGTACCCCTCCTGAGCTTTCTGAGATAAAACTTAGAACCCTTGTCAATGCACACCTTGTGGATGTTTTCACTGCACTCTTTGCAGGAACCTCTCACTCAAGAAGAGAAATAATTGAAAATCATTCTCTTTCTCTCTCAGATTTCAAACATTCAACATGAAATCATACATTCATCACAACATAACAAGAAATGCAATACAGAGAGAATAAAACAACCATAAGCACACCATTCAGCGTGTATAAACAAAAAGCATCATAACACCATGAATCTGAGTCAAAGCTTCTGATATTAACTCAATGGCTTCTGTACATGGGTTCTTCAATACAACTTCCTGCTACAACTCTCTTCTCTTCTTTGCTCTCTTATGATACAATCTCTAATTGATTCTAATGATACAAAGATGAGGGTTTCTATATCCATTTTCCCTCCTATGCTCCTAAAACTGTGAAATCTAATTAATCAAAGTTACCTACATTCATTAATTGGATTAAATGCCTTTTACATTGGCAGATGTGAGTAGATTGCTCAAGATCCATTTACAACGTTTAAACATAAATGCATGTATGCTTTTCTTAATTGCTACATTAATATCCACTCTTTCAAATTTCAAAACATTCAAAACATTTTAACAAGTGGAAAAATGCGCTGGCGCTTATCCCGGTTGGCTTCCTCCTCCACGCTCACTTGGTTGTGGACGATGCTCCTGCATTAGGAATCTATGTGATGTTGTTTTAAGTGCATGTGTGGTTTGTAAATGTTTTTTTCATACTGTGAGAGACTTGCAGAGATAGGTGAAAGTGGTTGTAACATATTGTGAAGGGATTTGTTCTGTAATGCAAGGAATACAAATCTAGTGAGCTTCACAGGTCTTATGTCCTATGCGGAGTAGGGTTTTGAGGCTCTGTGCATGTAACCTATTGAAGAAGCTAATAAGTAATAATATTTGGTGGACGTAACCCCAGGGTGGGGGTGAACCATGTATATACTAGGTTTCTCTGCTTTGTGTGATGTGTTGGTGTGTTTATGTGTTATTTGCTAAGTGCTTGATATAGATAGATAGATAGATTTGTTTATGCTTTGTTCTTATGATGAATCTGGATGCCATATTTGACATAGGTGAATGTTCTTAGTGCTTGAATCTACTAGATCTGATCCATTTATTTATTCTAAGTTCTTAAATACATTATATCAGGGTGAATGTTGCAATTCTTTGTTTTCTGTGTGGAGCAGATATTGGTTAAATCATGATGAACTAACCATGCTAAGTGCTCTATCAAGTGTTACAATCACAGATCTGTGTCCTAGCTAAGTTTGTAGACACCAGAGTCCTGCAACCACCCATGTCTCTACCTCTGGTAAGACTTCATCTTTTTTGCAGGTGTTGCTGAAAGGGCCAGTAGTTAGGGTTTTGTTGGTGTTTTGTTGTAGCATTTAACCCTGGGTATGCCCCTGTGCCAACATGGGTATTCTAGAATATGTAGTGATATCAATAGATTTGTGGGAATATCCCATTTAATTGATGGTCCTACAACCCAAAACCTATCTTAGAGGATATCTTCTAATCCTAGGATGACCTTGGATAGCCACTACAAATGACTACATCGATTATTTTTATGGAAACATGGCAATTTCCCACAAGACATCCACCAAACAATTAACCCCCTACCCACCTGCAAAACTCAAAATAGACTTACAAACACAAATTTGGGTTGATGGAGAAGAGATTTATAAAGAACGGGAATACCTTCAAGTCCTCTCCATAGATCAATACTTATATATAAGAGACAAAATAGAGGACAACAAAATCAATGATTTTATAGCCTCTTCCTCTACCTCAAGAAACACACATACTTAAGCATGTTATGAAACCAAAAAATCAGGTTTATTTAGCCACAACAAAAATTTCACCCACAAAAATATCAAGGATCCCTTACAGAATCCATATAAATCAGCTCACAAAAAACATTGAATATCAACTGAGAACTAACCAAACAACAAAAGGAGCGACTGGTTCAAGTGCTAAAAAATAGTAGCAATGTCTTCATCTATGATTACTATGACATGAAGGGAATCGATCTTGACCTGTGTACACATCATATATATATTAAGGAAGGAACCATACTCATCTGCCAAACCAAGTGCTTTATGAGCCCGACAATGAATGACATAGTCAAAGAAGAGCTACAAAACTTTCTTACAACTAACTTCATCTTGTTGCACAA
>JASDQU010259696.1:0-15722 GCA_032191745.1 Picea mariana
AAAAAAATAATACAACTATGATCGTGATCAGTCAAGGAATTAATTCAGAAGGACTACATCACAGAGAGGATCATCTACTCCTAGGTATCAAAGTGTTGATCTAGTATTTTTCCTTGGTCAACTTTGTGCTTGGTTCAATGACCGCTAAACAAATGTAAATGGAGGTACATGATTACTTATATAACTAATGGCTAGCAACACGATCCCCAGGCAGGGATGTGCGGAGAGGGACGAGGGTGGAAACGCGGACGTCAAAAGATAGGGCACAACACTAAAGATTGTGGAGCTGATTGAAAAGTGGGAAGCACATGATCACTATCTTTAAATATGGTTATTGTTTTTATTGTACTAAATTTGGACATAAAGTTGTAGACTGCATAGCATATGGAAGAAATGTTCAAGCACATAGTGCTTATGTGGCTCCTTGCAATATTGAATGTTAAAATTCCACAATTATGGTCACATAGCTTGAAATTGCAAAAGTGCGATAGAGCCATCCATACAAGAAAACATTGATAATAGGTATAAGAAGGGTTGAAAAAGAAAATATATAAAAGAAGAGCATATGAATGAATAATAGGTCCCATAGATCGCAAGATTTGCAATAGTATGAGAAATACTAGAAAAGAAAGTGAAAGAAGAACAAGGCTCACAGATCGTATTATCAGAATCCGTAGCAATGGAAGATCACAATGGAGAGAAGGTAAGGGAAGAAAAAGTCCCAAAAATATCACTCTGAGGATACATAGTAGTATGATATCACGATGAATCCACATGAAAAAGGGAAGATGTTAGAATCGAGGAAGAAAGTGTTAGAATTCAGGAAGATGATGGATCTGCAGACGAAGAAGAAGACTACTCCACATTATGGAAGATTCCTCCATTGTTCTAAGCCATATGGCTTGGATACTCCCAGGAAATATGAATATTGAACATGGGGAGTCTATGCAGTAGTTGTTACAGTTCATAGATCTATCCTTCAGACAACATGAAGTGTTTCATAGTGGTGTTACAAACGTTTGATTCAGATTGGTTCAATGGAAGAGGTACAAGATGTCCTATGACATATTGATTGGTTAAGGAACATGTATTCCTTAGTGATTCATAAGCATTTTATTTGGATAACTTTCTTGTGGATATTGGTATGAGGAGTGTGTGGATGTAGTATTGATAAGACATTGATATCAGTAACAACAACAGAGATATCCATAGCAGCAACATAAATATCATATACATCAACAACAATAGGTTATAAGTGACAAAGGTAGTGACAGATTGGTTTACAATTATATTTTAGGGCAGTTGGAATGGGCAAGGAAAGGGGGTTGTAGCCTCCTTCCAGTTGGATCTGGATAAATTACAGATTTGGAGATTCCTTAAGGCTGCAACCTGTAAATAGGGGGTTGGATCAATCTTCTAGTTGTAGTTGGAGAAATAGGGAGTTGGTGCTTCTGATGAATGTACTCTTTGATAAATAATAAAATCATTTTGTGGTTTTTCCTTGTAAGATTCCCACTTGAAATTATCTAACATTCCTTAATCCTGGTTATGAATTTATTCTGTCAAAGAGTTTACTACTGTTGATATATGTGTATGTATGGCTACGAGATTAGTTTCTTAGAACAATTTACAGTAAGGAAACAATATCCATGACAAAACTCATAGTTGTAGAACAATAGTGAGATAATCAAATACAAGTTTCATAGATGAATTATATGCTCCTTTAATTGCTAATCCTAGGTGGTTGCATCAGATAACAACTTATAAAGGAATTCAAGCATTATAATGAAAATAATAGAGATACTTTTCCTGACCTGGGTTTTAGAGAAAAATGTTGGTCATACATGGAAATGAAACACAACAACAATGTAGGAATACTATAGGCTGGTGTTTGGAGTCATCCAAAATGATGAAGATATTCATATAACAACCAAGATACAATATTTATAAGCCAACTCCAAATGTAAATGAACCCAGAAATCAACAGTGAGACTCCTCACCCCAAATTTGTTTTGTAGCCCGTAAATCATCCTTCATAGTATGGAGGAATGGCCCAAGCACAAAAACATTACACAACCCACAAGAAAATAGAATTTGCAACACCAATGATGCGTCCTTCACACCCAATTCAACCTCCTTACTGAAGAAATGGACCACAGATTTGGTATGGACTCATAATGATGTCTCATCCACTACACAACAAACAATTGACCTAATTTCTTCCTTACACACAGTAAATTCAATTCCCAACCAACAACAATACAAACCCACAAGGGAAGACGTTGGTTTCCCACTCACAAATGTGTCCAGTAGTCAGAGGATGTGCTCAAAAAGAGGAAAATCTACCCCCTCACGAATTTCTCAGCCCCAATCTAGAGTTTCATCCTCCCACAAGTCGCTTCAGTCTCCACCAAGCAATTCGATCGCTACCCAAGAGATTCATCTTTCAACAAAACAAAACTCGGCCACAAACTATGAAACTTTGCTACATGAAAAGTCATTCACCCACGCTGAAGAACAATGTCGAAATCTAAGTGATTCTGATCCAAAATCTAGCTAGGGTGTATTGTTGCAATGCCGAAACCAAATATAGATGAAGGGTTTCCCAAAAACCCTAGACTCTTTCCTCAAGAGCTCTCAAAATGTAATTTCCAAATGAGTGAATACAAGAATGATCACAAACTCCTCCTATCCCCGTTTTTTTATACTTCTAACTTGATCTTTTATTTCCTTCTCTTATGAATGTGGGATAATGTTCCCTTGATTATTTTTCGACCTAGCCCATGGGAACTCAATTAGTCTAGTGGAATTCTCTCTTAGAGAAATTAGGCAGATGGGGACATTACATTCTCGTATTGGGTTTCCACGTAAAATTTTGGGGACATTACATTCCCCTATTGGGTTTCCACGTAAAATTTTGGTGTATTGTGTTTATGTGATATCTATGCAGTGGATTATGGTGTTTTGAATCCTCATATTATTTATTGGAGGTTTTATATTTTGCTTAAAAGTACTGATTGTGCTCATACTAAAATTAAATTTTTTGTTTGTTTGTTAATTTGTGCGGGACCTATTGGCTACGCGATTAACCTGTGGCTTGAGAAACCACGACTCAGGGGCATCTAAGCCGTCAAAATCACCCGGGGATCACACCCGGCCTGAGCCACACCAACCCTTAACATGGTTGGATTTTTTGTCCCCTGAGGTTTTGAACTGGTGACTTTAACAACACGGAGTGGCTTAACAACACACTCCGTCATCCACTGTCCTACACCTCGGGGACCATACTAAAATTAAATTATTATTATTATTAAATTCATATTTATTATTGTTTATTAATAATAATAAATTTTAATATATTTTCTTATTTAATATTTAAAAGTTTATATTTAGTATTGTTTATTCATTATATATGTATTTTTATTTTTTAATATTTTAAAAGTTTTTTTAATGTGGGAAAAGTATTCCATTATAATAATATACTCATTAAAATATTAATGTGTTACTTGTGGGAATTGAATTTAGATGGAAAAATAACAATACTTCCTCCTCCCAATTAACTTCTTATCTTATCTTCTCATAATCCTTACCTTCAAGAACTAAAAGATATATTCTATATAATCATTAATTTAAAATATAATAATATATATTATATTCAATATTTTAGAACTTATAAATATATTATAATATAATTATTAATTTAAAAGAAAAAATAAACAATATATTATTTAGTTAAAAATATAATTAAATAAATGTAATATTGTTTTTTTTTTTTAAATTTATTAAAATTATAAAAATTTATGATGAGGAGGATGATGTTTAACTTCCACTAAGATAAAAATTGGTTTACTTGACCTTAAGAAAAGCAAGAGAGTACTTGATCTCTTTAAAATTCTATTTTGATGCTTGAAATGCATTAAGAGAAGCATTCCAAGATCACTAAAGTTTTGATGACTTAGAAGGTTAGGAAGGTCAGTATTGTGACAAATGTTTGGAAATTGGAATCTAATTTGGGTATACACGAGGCTTTCTAGGAGAAAGTGTTTTTCATATTCAACCCTCTTGGTATCTCAAAGGTGACAAATTATTTCTTTCCATGGTGTTTGGGGGACTGTCCAACTCGTAGTTTCACTATGCAACTCATGAGAATTAGTTCTTATTTTAACAATATTTAGTCTCTTTTTTTAACTAGTCGAAATAGAGAGATGCTTTTGATCTTCAAGGTTAGGGTTAACCACCTCCTTATAATATCTTAATTTTATTTTATCATCTAATTATTTATCAAACCATAGATTCTCCTTAAATTTAGCTTGTACAATATTTTTAATATCATTTTTTTTTGTTTGTTAATTTGTGCAGAACCTGTTGGCAATGCGATTAACCTGTGGCTTGAGAAGCTGTGAATCAGGGGCATCTAAGCCGTCAAAATCACCCGGGGATCGCATGTGGCCTAAGCCACACCAACCCTTAACATGGTTGGATTTTTTGTTCCCGCAGGTTTCGAACCGGTGACTTTAACATCATGGAGTGGCTTAACAACACACTCCGTCACCGACTGTCCTACACCTCGGGGGCGGTTTAAAATTTGAAGGACATGGGGGTGGGCTTTGATACACTTATGTGTGCACGGGTCACGATACCATTTATTATAGTATCTCTCGGTGCAACCACATGTTCGACCACTACCTCAAGGTGTCCCCATGGCTCCAGGTAAAGCCCTCACGAGAATTGAACCTTGCCCAATGGTGAAAAACTCCTCGCTTTCCACCATTGGATCCAACCCCTTTGGGCATATTTTTAATATCATTGATATTTTGTAGAATAACTTATTATTTTATTCGTCAATGATTTAGCCAAGACTTGGCATCATTATTCCATCCCCTCTTGAGTCATTGGTGATTTTGGCTAGAGTCTAAAGAAATTTTTGGGAGCCTCTTGCTATCCATGTTGTTTATCTTTTTCTTCTACATTAAGTACCTAATCATATTTGTGTTCTCAATGGGGGAAAGGATCGCTTCAATGAGGAGGATATGATAGGGTGTATTTCGCTTAATTTTGAGATTGTAAGTTACAATTTTTTTTTGGATCTGCTCTATCTTTCTCTAGGATTCTCTATATATATTGAATCACTAAAATTCACATCCATATAAGATAACAAGAGTGACAAGATTCTCAAATAGGATGTTTTTCTTATCCCATATCCAAAGGTGCTAATTTACAATTATTTTCAAGCCCATAATAATCTTTCCACCCTCCATTAATCATTTTCTCAATGCTATAGTTAAAATTAAGCTTATGATGAATATCAATTCCATGAAACTTGTACGAAGGAACTTCCCCTCAGATATTGTTGTCATATAAAAAATTATTGTAGGTGATATTGTTGGATTTAATGATTATAACCTCTTTTTTTCAGTGTTCACAATCATACCTATACTAGATCTAAAGTCCTTGAGGATTCTAAGATGCTTACTAAGTTCATAGGGATTCCTTTCTATAAGAACAATATCATCGGCATAGAGAAGAAGGATGATTACTACATTAGCAAGAGTTGGTCCAACACAACCTACGACTAACAAAAAAATCTTCGAACTTGTCAATGTAAATGCCAAAAAGGGTAGGGGATAGGGGACAACCTTTCTTGACTCCTATATTGCGCTTAATTCCTTCTTACCAACCATCAATGCTCCTAAAGTTAGCAATAATGTTCTCATACAGCCTTACCACAACAACTCTTAGATTGGAGGGAACTTGATCTATTCTAACCTATTCCAAAGGTTGGTCCTAGGAATAGTGTCAAAATATTTCCTAAAGTAAATGAAACAACAAAGGATATTGGTTTTATTTTTCTGACACTCCTCTATAATGATCCTAAGTGTGATAAGGTGGTCCATAGTTGAATGATAACCTCTAAAACCAACCTGACCATTAGCTCTTTTTCCATGGATTTCTATCCATATGCTTATCATCTTTTCCAAAATAATTCCATATAGCTTGGATAAAATGGGGCTAATGATTATGGTCCCATAATTAGAGGGATTTGTTTATCCCCACTTTTAAAAATAGGTAAAATGAGGATTTGAGTCCATGGTTTAGGGAATCCCTGTTTGACTGCTAAATTGAAGAGCTTGTGTATGTGAGGATAAAAGTAGGCCCTCCAATTTTTAATATTTCATTTTGGTGGCCCTCGATGTCCTTAGATTTCCCATTTTCATGTTGCTTAACCCCAAACTTTGTGTCTTCTATAGAAAAAACATCATCTTCTATAAAACCTTTTTGAATTTTGTCTAGGACATTATGTGATTCAAAGATTTTTAAGGTAGTAATTTCAATCTATAAAGGGAATCATAACATTTTGTTTAGATTTATAAATTAGAATTTTCCTCCAAAATTTCTTTGGATCTAGCTTAGAAAGGTGCAAAATATTCTCTTGCTTCCTATTTATGTAGTTTTTTTTTTTCTTTTAATTAGGGATTTGTATCTATTAATCTTATCATATTTCAAAGACTCATTATAGACATCCCTAATGGATTTTATAGAAACTTTTCACTCGTTATCATACCAAGGGTTGACAATTCTATTCTTCTTATTACACAACACTTCGATAGAGAATTCTATTATGGAGCTAGAGAGGATTGTTGTAAAATTATGATAGATGTCTTCAATATTGTTTTTATATGATAGAAGATTTAATTCAATGTTTAAGTCCTTTAAAAAGAGATCAACTTTATTTTTGTCAAAAAGTAGATGGATTTGGTTACTAGAGTTATCTTCAAGTGGTTTTGTGCATGGTAAAGTTTGGAGTTAGGGTTAAAGGTCTATGATCAGAATCAGGTTCATGGTTATAATTCATCTGGTTAGATTTCATCCAATTCATTAAAACATTACAAATGATTAGATCTTGAGAATTGCAAAGCTTGATTAGCTTAGTACCATATAAATTCTCGGTCACTTCTTCTGAATTTCTCTTGTATCTATTAGATAAAACAAGGTCCTCATCTAGCCACAAAGGATTAGGGTTGGAATCATTGCTTAAGATAATATCTTTATTAGTTGCAGTTCTAGCATTAAAGTCCCCTAATAGGGAGATACTACATCCATTTCTCAGACTGTAAATATCTTGTTCTAATATTTTATAGGGATAATTTTTATTTAGATTGTTTTTGGTATAAAAGGTAGAATCAATATGCAAAAAATAAAAAATTGATATATACATCTTCTTAGCATCAATATATGAAATATCCACCCAAATGAACTAATTGAAAGGGTTTTTTTATGAATATGTGAGGACATTTTTTTTTTTCTTATGTAACAAGATATGCCTCCAACTCCTCTACAGGAGGATTTCTTGTTCCATGTTGACCAAAATATAAATCCATCTATGTTATGGACCTTAGATTCATCATGCTCCCAAGTTTCAACTAGAAATATAATATCAATTTCACTTGGGATCCAACTTAATATAGGCCCTTTGATCCAAGGAAATCCTCAAAAATTTGAAGAAAGGATCCAAAGTGATGTTATTTATTGTTATCATTTTGGTATCTATCCCTAATAAAATCTTTTCAATTCATAATTATTTTCCATTTTACTTCATTTATGACTTCCTTTACCTTTTGAACCTCCTTCACTAATTTAGTGTGATCTTTTGGAATGAATTCTTAGTTTATAAAAATTTCATACCCTTTTAAGCTCATAGTTTTACTAAGTATGCCATATTTATGGGAATTAGAGTTTGTCTTCTCTACGTTTTCCTATTCATTCTATGGATTCATGGAAATATTTTTTTATTGATCCTATAGATTCATGCAAACTATCTAGGATTACTTTTTAGGACTTCCTATATTAGATTTAGGTATCAACCATCAATTACTCATATTGAAAAGAAAAACAAAGAAACTTAATAATCACTAACATGATCAAATTTACTCCAAATCAAATTCACCAACCAAAGATATATATCCACAGATAACACTAAGAAATATATTCACCACACTATGCATTCACCCAGTAATTCAAATATTCACCACCCTATGTATGAGTCTAAAAATCAAACTTTGTAAATTGTACATATATAAATATCTTATTCCTTAAACATAAATATTAAAAGTAATTATTTAAAAAAAAAGTATAATCAAGGTATAATGTCTCTAAGTTGTTTAAATTAATACAAATATATTATTTAAGTTATAACTTGTTTAAAATGTGTAAGATAAATAGAGGAAAGAAGAATTGTTCATATTTTAAACATAAATTCCATGATTAATTTAATATAGTGATTTTTTTTATTTAAATTTTGTAAGACATAAAAATACTTAAATAATAAATTATTTTAATTTATTTGTAAATAAGTAATTTGATTTTTTTTTAATTTATTTATGTTTACTTTTAAAACATTAAAAAAAAAAAAATTATAGTTTATGATGAATTTCTTCAATTATTGATATTAATTTTTTTTTAAACATAAATTAAAAAAATATATTAATTATTAATAATTCAATTATTAAAACAAAACTAATTAATTTGAAAAGAATATCCTCTTAAAGGGAGTTTTAAATAAACTTTAAAACCACTTATCGGGAATTTTAAATAAAGTTTCATTTTTTTCAAAGATTGGAAAAAAACATAAATTTAAAAAATACATCAAATTGTTAATAATTCATTTATTAAAACAAAACAAATTAATTTAAAAAGCATACCAGCTTAAAACCATTTATAATGAAAGGAAGTTTTAAATAAATCTTAAAGCCACTCATGATGAAAGGAAGTTTTATTTATTTAATTTTAAGTAAATTATTAAAACAAAACCACATAATTTGAAAAACATATCAACTTAAAACCACTCATGATAAAGGGAGTTTTAAATAAACCTATAAAGAATCTTAATGGCAACCCCACAAATTTGTTTATTTAATTTGAAGAGTTGATTGCGATAGTCCACTTCTATTTAAAATTATTCGATTGTGGCTTATGAGGCATTTCTTATATTAAGATTTAATATAGAAATTTAGTTATTCACTCAAGAACTGCAATCTGCCCAAGTAAAATGTGAAGCATATATGTACATTGTCATACATATGTATAGTATATATATACGTATGTCACTTTATGTGTACATAGTAATAAATGCATGAATTCTTGGATTAAATATTGTGAGCGTGCACACACATGTTGTTAACTTTTTTTTCTTTATATGCTTAATTGTCAATTTACATATATGTAAATACATACATGTATAAAGGTGTGCATTGCATTGAGCTATATAGGAAAATGGTGAACCCTAGTTGTGTGTAACGCATATAAGGTTGATATGTTTGTATAAGAAAATGATAGTCATGGATCCATTGCATTTGCAGAGTCAAATATACATATTTTTTACGTAGGATTTGTATTATGATAATCAAGACCTCTCAGCTTATCATGTAAATGATGGTGATTTCCATGGAATAATTTTGATTTGTTGATTTTTTTTAATTTCAACTTTAATTTTCATTGTATTTTGAAATTGCTTTTAGTATATTTAATTTTTAGATATGTATGTATGATTGTTGGTAATTGTGAAATGGTGTTAATGTAAAATAACACATGGATATTTTATTTTTTTATTTTTTTTTAAGAAAATATTTAGTTTTATTTTAATTTAGGATAATAGACAAGATTTCTTATTTCTAACTTGATGTTGTTATAGGACATTAATTGTCACAATTTATAAATGATAGTCTTAGTAGAGTTAGAATTTTTCTTACATCTATGGAACTAGCACCTAGCCAATGCTAATTACTATAAAGTTTGAGTGTTATTGTAAGAGATGAAAGTATAACTTGATATTATAATGTGATTTATTTGTTCACATTAAATGAATGATTGTATTAACAAAATTTAGAATTTTATTTTATTTTATTTGTTCATATCTATTTGAATGAAAGTTTCATGAACCTTTGGTGGCATCCTAGGGAATCTATATATTCAAGGATCATATGGTGGTTATAGTGGTTAAGTGATGATGATACTATGTCCTCATGGATAAGTAAGTTTGGACGTATAAGGTTCTAGGTGAAGCTTTGTGATATTCATACCCTCTATCATTTGGTTATAATCCTACGAGTTTCCAGAGAAATTGAGGTTTATCTCATTCAAATCTAGATGCAATACAAGTGAGCTAGTAAAGAGGAACAACATGACTAGAAAGTGTGAAAACCCTAAGCAAAGTGCATTTAGTTGTGTTATCTAATTAATGGATTTTGATTCATTTACCTCTTAATATGAATGCTAGACAAATAAAAAGTAATTTAATATAGAAGGATGTAGAAAATAAATTTATGTAAGTGAATCAATTAAATTGAATTTTGATTAAATTATGCTTGACCTTTTATGCCTTACCTAGATACTTTAATGTCTATGAAAGACACTTTCCTAGAACCCAAATGTAAGGTATAATTAATATGGGAAATTCCTCCTATTAATCCTATCCATGTAGAATTTTATGTATTCCTTATTTTCTCATAGCTTTAGTGCCCCAATAGACCATGCATGTATGCATTTCTCATAAGTATTTGATATGTAGACATATAGGCATACGTGTTATAAGCCTCAAGATTTTACGTTGTTCTTTTTTGTCTCATGGAACCCTAAAGTCTTTAATTGATATGTAGCATAAAGGAGATTAATCTTGGTAACTAGATAATATTAAGTGGACCACACGAGATAATATTGATAATTTGATTACAGTAATGTAAATTTGATTAAGTGGGATGTTAATCCAATTAATGTATTCAATGTTACTGTAAAGATTCAAATTAAAGGTTGGTGACATGAGACATTCACTTTATTGATTGGGTGATACAATGATGATTGAAGGATTGATTAACCAATGATAATGTGGAATTTATTAATGAAAAATTTATTTGAACATAATATTAATATTAATGGATATAACCACGATAATATATATGACATGGAGGAACCAAGACTAAACATGTGAATAATTTGAAGATTTTAATTAAAATAGTGTTATTCTATATACTGATAGCCATGAATTATGCTCAATTATGACTATTAATCTCAAAACTCAAATATTTAAATTGATGAGGAATTTATTTATATTTATTGATTAATGATGATATTTAAAACTTCATGACATAAAAAAATAGTAATGACTTGAAGACATTGACTAATAGATGAATAATGTCAATAATCTAATAAGTTGATAGTATCAATAATATGTGATCGATTTGAAGATTGATGATGATAATTATGAGATTTAAATGGTTGATGCATGAATGACATTGTCATTTCATGTTTCATAATGGCATAGATAAATTGATGACGATCCAATGGAATGGATTATGTTGATGATCAATTAACAATATTGGAATTGATCAAATTAATAATGTTGTGTGGATATCAATAGTTATAATGATGTTATCTTGACTATCTTATCATGATTGTGACTTATTATTGATGAACCTATTGGCGTTAATGGTAAAATGACTATGATCCTCATAATTTGTATTATTAATTATCATAATTAATTAACAAACACGTGATTATAGATCTTCTAATCATTATGGAAAGATTAAAGTGAGAAAACATCAATCTATACCTTTCTTATCACATTGACATCTGAGAATTATTTATTTTGTGTTGATTGATGTTAAAGTCGAATGGTGACATCCTTATTTGATTAACACTTAAAATTAAACCACTTTGAATGGATGAGTAACCACCGTTCAATGTTAAGGGAATAACTCTAACTAATGTGGATTATTAACACTTTTTATGATTCTAATTTGTTAACATTTATGATGAATCAATGATGGTAATGGAATTTGATTATATTGACTCAATGATGATGAGAATACATAAGTTGACATTGGGAATCTAAATAATACTAGTGACTCATAGATGCTCAATTACATGGATGATATCGATGTGAATGATGGTAATTCGGTGATAGTTTTGGGTATGAAGACTTATATTTGACAATTTCACAATGCTTGTGACATTAAGGATGCTTTGATTAATCACAAGGACACCAATTTGATGATATTTGAATAAGATGTTATTTTTGTTTGATGATGATGTGATAACATTATCTAACTAATCATGATTCTTTTTTATATGATGGAAAAAGATGATGTGTGATCTAAAAAGTTAGAATAAAAAACAAATATACTGAAGGTTTAATTAGCTACAAGGTTGTAGCAATATTGTGAGTAGAAGAAATGCAACACCACTTGGTGCATGGAGATTATTGTGCAAGTTATTTGTGATGGTAGATGTTATTGTTGATTATAGATAGTTTCTTATTTACTATTCATTTCTATTAATGATTTATCAAGTATCAATATGTTGTGGATAATGGTAGAGATTTCCTTGGTAATTAGTTTTTGATAAATTTCACTTCGAAAACATGTTGTGTTTTCCCCCTCAAAGTTATTATTAAGCATGTTATTTCTCAAGGTTTAGGATTGATATTCTTTGTCTCATCTACCCTTGGATAGAAATTATGTGTTTTATATTTATAGTTGGAGTCCTCATTTTAGGATGATCCCATGTTTGATATTTACTTGAAAGGAGAGTCATATGTGACTTGATATTAGACCCTTGATGCCCAATGATTAATAATATTTAATAAGGGGTACATGCCTTGTTAGGACAATTCCCCTTACTTATGGGTGGGTGCACAAAGTTGGTTCCCTATTTATTGCAATGAGAATGTGCACCGGTTATTATTTTTAGGAATTCACACATGCTTTAATAACATGCACATGTTCCGATTTAAATATATTTTACCTTTGATGAAGCTCCATGCAATCAAATGTAGTGTGGAACAAAAAATACATCATTGGTTTTATTCATAAACCAATGTGCATGTGTTGATAACACATGTGTATTTATAAATAGTCAATTGGGTTTAGCTTAGGTGGTTGGGAGGAATTATTTTTATCCTCCCCACCCAAGTTCAATTCCCACAAGTGACATGTTGAGCTCTTAATGAGTATATTATTGTAATGGATTCGATATTGGAAATGAGGAAGAGTCCTTTAATGGTTAGATGTTGAACTAGACATAGTTGGAATGAGGGTTGCATCCTCCTCGGGCATGATGCCTTCATGGTTTTCCACCTCGTGGGATGTTGATTTGATTGGTGCAAACTCCCTAAGAAAGTGACCCTAGTTGCTACCTTCATTGGTTGTGCTATGTGATGTTGGGTTGGATGGTTTGAGGAGATCATCCTAGCTATTTACATAAATTTATTTCTAAGAATGTGTGCATGTATGTGTCTTGGGAAACAATAATAAATGTAAAGTATTGTGTTAAAGGCCTAAGTGGCTAGTGAATTAGTGAGATAATAAGTGGATTAATAGATAAGTGTGTTATTATATTTAGGGTTAGTGAATTAAATGGGTTGAAGAAATCTAACAAACCTTTTGGAAGGGATAAAATAAAAAAATGTAGAAATTTTGATTTTATACTTAAAAGTAAACAATATTTTAATTAAATAAATGTAGAATGTATTTTAACAAACTATCATAAAAAATTATTTAATTAAAATTGTAAAAAAACTCATTTAATATCCTTAAAAACCATGTTGAGGAATTTTAACATCTCCTTATAGGGATAATATTAATAAATAGTAAAGTTTTTATTGGGAATAAATGGTGACTAGAGCAAAGAAGGGGTGGAGGAATAATTACTGAGAGGTGATAAGTTAATTTTTCATTAAAAATGATAAAAGTTTGATAATTACTTTTTTTTTAATTTTTAAGGAGTGAAGGAATAATTACTAAGAGGTGATAAGTTAATTTTTCATTAAAAATTATAAAGGTTTGATAAAAATTTTTTTTTTAATTTTTGATAATCTAAGATTATAAAATGTTATTTTTTTTAATTTAATATTTTTACTTTTATTAAAATAGATTTTTACAACTGTGAAATCCATAAATTTATATTTGTTATGTCAAAAATGTAAAAATTATAAAATTTTGATAATTTAAATCTTTATTACATATGTTAAAAATGTAAAAATTATAAAAGTTTGATAATTTAACTTTTTATTATCATATATTTTAATTTCTTCAAATTTAAAAATTATAAAATTTTGATAATTTAAATCTTTATTACAATATCTTAAAAATGTAAAAATTATAAAAGTTTGATAATTTAACTTTTTATTATCATATATTTTAATTTTTTCAAATTTAAAACTATAAAATGACTTTTATTTTTATGATATTTCAAATATTTACCATCCAACAAATTTTATATTTACTAATTTAATTGAAGTTATTAAATAATAAATTTTATTCAAAGTTTTTAATTCTCTACTTAATAACAAAATCAAGACCATATAACTTCATCATTTCAATAGAATTTTGGTTATTAACTACATTTCTACTTAGTAATAAAATATAAGTAAAATAACTTAATTACTCCTATCTTCAAATTCTTCTTTGGTTATTAACTATATTTCTACTTAGTAATAAAATATAAGTAAAATAACTTCATTACTCTTATTTTCAAATTCTCCTTTGAAGTAAAATAACTTCATTACTTCCATCTCTAGATTAACCATACAACTCTCTTAATAAATATATTAATTATATTTAAATTTAAAGTTATATAACTTCATCACTTCTATCTCTAAAAACCTCTTTTATATGATAATATCTACTACATTTCCACTTAAAAAGTTAAAATCAAATAACTTCATCAATTTTGTTATATATTTTACATCCTTCTTTATTAATCTACTCCTCCTTAAGTTAGCACCTTCTTGGACGTCTACTCTATTTTCTCCTACTAATATAATTGAAGTTGATTTAGTTCATCACTCCAATCATATATATTTTAGGACCTACTAATATAATTGAAGTTGATTTAGTTAATCACTCCAATCATATATATTTTAAAACCTAATTGCTTTTTATAAGTCTTCTATAAGGTAATTGAACATTTACATTAATAATTTAAAACTGTATCTTGTCAATTGAGTATATGAAGTTGATTTAGTTCATCACTCCAATCATATATATTTTAAGACCTAATTGCTTTTTATAAGTCTTCGAGAAGGTAATTGGACATTTACATTAATAATTTAAAACTGTATCTTGTTAATTAAATGTATTTCGAGGGATGTTTTCCACCAAAATTCAAGTCTAGCAAGTGACATGTTTGGATTTTTAAATAGGATTGTAAAAGAAATACTTATTAAACATTTACATTAACAACTTAAAATTTATTAGATATTTACATTAACAGCTTAAAATGTATTTTGTCAATTGGGTGGATGTATTCTGAAAGATATTTTCCCCACCAAAATTCAAGTCTAACAAGTAACATGTTTGAACTCTTAAATTGTTAAAAAAATAGAACATATAAATAAATAAATAAATGGAAATAGATTTATAGATTTCCGAACCACATGGAAATAAAAAAAATTATCTAGCGAAAATCAAAAGTTTGTATCAGTTTAATCCACAAAAACTTCTACGTAAAAAAGATAATTATTTCACGTGAGAGAGAAAGAGCAATAGTAGGGGACTGTAATAATCCGCTTTCTTCGTTATTTCAGAAAGCAATGCGAATTCGAGCAGACAATCATGGCGTTTTCGAGGCTTAAACAAACACATACACAATAATTGGGATATTCTATTTATTTTTATTGCTATAGCATCATAGCCAAATACATATAATAGAATAGAATATTATTAGACGTC
>JASDQU010259698.1:3015-13993 GCA_032191745.1 Picea mariana
TATTCTTATTGAATTGAAACATTAGGTTTCTCACTTTTATTTTCAAGAACATAATATGATGTACAATTTTTTTTACATCTTTCATTAGATTTCTCTTCCACATCCTTTTCTTTATGATTTGGGAAGTGTATTGGAAGGTTTATAATATCAACACCACTTTCATGAATATTCTCTTCAATGTGTTGATCTCTCTACATTAACTCTTTCCAATTGCACTTCCCTTCTTGCTTTAATAAAAATCTCAAATTCATGGGTAAAGCATTTTCATAATAGCTAAAAATGATGATGTCATTTGGGAACATTTCTTGAGGGATCTCATGAAGGGATTTCATAAATTCGAAAGTGAAATGTTTGACCATATCTCCCTCATTCATTTGTATTTCAACCAACTTCAAGAAAAGAGAGTATGGGTCTTTCCTTGGGAAATATTTCTCAACAAATAAATATGCTAATGTGTCCCAACTAGTGATGGTTATGCACAACAATGAATAAGACCATTCACTAGCATTTCTTCTTAGATTTAAGATAAACAATCGACATACAAAATCATCTTCAACCACATTATAAAAATCACAAGTATTATCAAATTTAACCAAATTCTTCACCACATCCTTCAGAGCATTTCCAAAGAACATAGGAAACTTGTCCATGGAAATATTTGGCAAGGGATGAACCTTTCCTTGCAAATTGAGTGGAATTTTATGCTGCTGCATCTTTCTTTGAGAACCTTATCCCTTTACTATAACTTGAAAAAATTCTATTGGGATTGGAGGGGAAGGAAAAATTTCACCACAACATGAAATAAACTCTTCGGAGGAGTCATCATATGGATATCCTTGAAATATTGGAATCTTTTTGGAGTCATTATGGCATATTTCTTCAAAATATGGAATTTTAATAATCGAGTCGCTAGGGAACTCATCTTCACAGATCTGAATGGTTCTTTGGTTTTATCAGGGAGCTCTTATTTCCAAATATTTGATGGTCCTTTGGTTTCATAGAATTTGTCACAACTAACTTGTGTTTGAAACTCAAATATCATATTTTCAAGACCACCTGATGTTTTTTGAACGAGGTTTCCAAGGACCCAATTCATCTTAATTGTTGGTCCTTTGTATGGTTTCAAACTTTAAGATTTTACCGGTCTCTTCTTTGTCTCAAGGCTATACCTACCTCTTCTTCTCGAGTGAGAGATTCTCATAATATTTCAAGTTCTTCTCGTCTCCTTGTTGTTGTTATGGTTAAATAATGTAATTTCTGCATAATACTTCCTTGATTTTCTATTCCAACTTGTATTTGTTATGGTTAAATCATTCCGGTAGGGTCATCTCAATTTCTAGTATGTGAAACTAACCTTTTATTTTCCCTAGTTTGGTCGCCAATTTTTTGACCCTTTTTCCTGTCAAGGGAAAATGACCAACATTGAGAGAAAATATTGTGGGGAGAAATAAACACTCTCCTTATTTTTATAGAGGTGATACTCCTCTTTCTTGATATATGGAAGATTATTCTTTCAGACTTATATGCAATTGAAAACCCCAACAAATATTCCAATGAAAACCCTTATGTACATATATGCAAACTTTATATACAAATGTGCAAATTCTTATATACATATGTACTTGTGAAATACATCATATATTTTGAGAAAAATAAGTAATTATATTTGCAGATATTTGTATCCACAGGGTCTGTACTCTACTTTCAACAAATAAATTTCCTCCCCTTTTAAGATAATTTGAACCCAGAAGTAGCTATGACTTTACAAAATGAAGAAAAAGTAAAAGAAACAGGCCATCAAAGAACTTTACATGATCATTTCTTTGGAACTCAAAAAATATTTTGTTAGTCAATACATTTGAAATTACATGTTTTAGACTCAAATTCAGAGAAATCACTAATGTAATGCCCCAAAATAGTTATTTGTGGGAGAAATTTATATAATATCCCAAATGTAACAATTTTAAAAATGCCTGAAACAACCTCAACAAAATCTCAATGACAATTCGACAAACTAAATTAAACTACATTTTCCTTTTTACAAGTAGGGATTTTACTCCTCTAGACCTGAGAAATTATAAAAGATGACTAGAAGAATTTAGAGAAGGGATTGTTTAGACCTAGATTTTTCTATTTTTCAAACATACATGGAAGTTATGGTGAAAATAAACTAGTATAAAGAAAAATGAGGAAGAAATTTAAGCAGGCTAGTTCACAGAATCTTGGAATGACAAAACTGGCTTCTTGCAGACTCTTCACCACTATAGAATTCCTGACTGTCAATAGCCAATGCTTTGAAAATATCTCCCTTTTTTGAATTCCTTTCACCTCTCCTTTTATAATATTCTCTTAATCTTCTTAAAGGTTCTTTTCAGTTAGGGTTTTATTTTCCACTTATATATTCATGCCATCAACTGAGACCCATTTTAGAATCTCAACAATTTATTTTAATAACAATTTCCCAAAAGTAATTCACTGTCAAGATAGATAATTCATGATTGTAATTTAATTTTTAGGGCATGGTAGTCATAATTCCATCCATGGAAACCAATTCCAAAGTGTTATTCACGTTTCTATATTTCCAACGAGCTATCATTGCCTCAATTTGGTCATCCGAATCAAAAGTTATGACATTGAGAAGAAAACCACTCAACAACCGTCAATTTGTCCATGTGAATTATGAGCCTTTGATTTTCAATTCCGCCCCATAATCCCACATGCATTGGGGAATATTTCTCATATCTTGTTTATAAGAAAAATGCATCCCCATACTATTTTTGTGTGAAATAGAGAGAACTATGGAACCTTACGTAACTTGTACATACTATAACTTTTGGTTTCCACCTCATCTCCCTATCATCATACCAAGTCACTACTAACTCATCTATTTCTAACCCATAACATCCAAGTGTCACCCAAGAGTAGGTCCAACTCACTACCACGTGTCACCTAGGGGGTCATCCCATGCTACTTCCACGTTTCCTAGTATTCCAAATGAGGGTGATGGGTTCAATACTTAAGAATACAATGAATAATTTCATGAAACAATAACATCAAAAATTAGAATTACCTATAAAATAGAGCAATGCAGAGGTAGGGTAATGCGGGTCAGTAAGACAAAATTAGTAAAAATGACTTAGTGTTGAGATATATAAGAAATTATAACTAGCTAGAAAATAGGGCAATGTGGAGGTAGGGTAATGCGGCTCGGTAAGACTTAGTCAAAAGACTTAGTAAAAATGACTTAGTGTTGAGAGATTGTAGGAGTGTGGGGTAGGGAGATATGAAAATGGCTAAGTGTTTGGAAAGTAGTAAAATATCTAAGTATGGAGACTTGCGGGGTTGCAGACTTGTGAGGTTAGGAGTGGGAAGTGGAGATGAAGGAAGGATTCCTGCATCCACATTCATGAGAAAAGGATAAGTATGGAGTACGAAGAGTATGAATAGTATTGAAAATGACTAAGTATAGAAGTGTAGAGAGTAGAGGGGGAGAAGAATGAGGAAAATGAGGTAGAGTAATGAGGATAGAAATAATACTTAGTCAAAATTTCAAAAATGGAGTGGGGAAATTGACATATCTTTGGCACATGAACTCTGTTTTAGGTTCCATAGAATGTTGGATGAAGTTGCAACCATACCTATTATCATTTTCATGACAATACTTATTCCAATTTAAAACTAGTTGGGTTTTCATCATCAATAGGTGAAAGGTATACTGATTTTTTCAATTTTTTTTTGGGTCTTCATTTGGAAAAGACATAAGTTCAAAAATGCATCCCATTCACCTAGTTGATGAGTGACTAAAAAATGGATAAAAAATGGCCTATCTAGGATATAAATCCATTTTAAATGTCGGTGACTCATATAATCAGTGACAGTATAAGAAAATATGGAAGATTAAGGGACCGCCAAAAATATATTTTTTTTTTGGCTCACTCTTAAAGGCCAAGTGTTGACATGGGATAGGTTGTAGCGTAGGGGTAAGTAAGGTCTGGGATTTTTTTATTTGTGCAAGTGTGCAGAGGAATTGAATTCCCACTTATTTATTTTCTATGAGTTTACTCTCCATGTTTGGCATGAGACCGAACAATGTTTGGGACTGATCCATATTTGGGATAAAGGATTAGTGAATGAAAGATTTCGTGTGTTCTTCACATACACCTCCCTGAATATGTTTTGAATTCTTCCAATCTTGATTGCTTGGGGATTATGGCTTGCCTGAAATGCTTGTATTTTTGAAGATAAGTGTTTTCCTCTTTTTAATGTTTCTCAACAATCGTTGGCCATATTGTCAAGCTATAAGGGAGCCTTGTCTACAGGGAAGAGTCAAGAGTTAGGTGCTATTTATATTAACAAGAATATGGCATGGGGTTTATTTGATGGAGCCTACCAAGGGAAGATCCATCTCCATGGTTTGGGTTTCGTCCTCTTTCTTTTAGATTCTCATTTTTTCATAGGAAAAGATGATAATCTTTGGTCCAAGAACAAATAATCAAGGTGAATTGAAGGCTCTTTACACACTTCTTAATTGTGCTTCAGTGAATTGTAATGTGCTTGACCTCCAAGTGTTTGGTAACTCCAAATTAACAATTGATTGTATGAATGAGATTATTTAGTTAGAAAATATGGATTTGATGGATCTTGGACAAAATTTAAAATCCATCTATGCTCTTTTTCATCAACTCAACTATAGGCATGTTTACAGGGAACATAATAACATTATCAAGTCCTTGTCTAATGAATCATTTCAACTGAATGAAAACCATATGATCATGGAAGAGTTATCTGATGGTGAAATGATCTTCCACAAGGAAGGAAATTGTCTTGACATGTAAATGTCTGGAGTGTTGTATATAATCTTGTTGTTGGGTTTATTTTTTGGATTATATTATCCTTTAGTAGACATATTTTTGCACTTTTTTTTTGTAGAAATAGACAAGAAGTCTCTATGGTTGGTATCCTTTTGTAGTTATAGTTTCAAGTATGCAATTGTTTTGTTCTCTAAGAAGTGCTCTAGCGCGATTTATGGAGATTACACTCCTATGAATTGAGTTAAAATCCACAAGAGAGCGAATGCTAAGAGAACCGACTCGAAATTGAAAATCAGCTTAAGAAGTATAACTAACTATTAGGGGTAAATAACCACCTACCTAAACTGTGAAGTTTGGATAAGAGTATTCTCTTAAGTCCCTGCTCCAATCCATCGCTCTAGTATTATCCTTGCAGACCCACACAAAAAGGAAGGAAATATTGTAATAAAAGTACTTATGTAACTAACTTCTAACTACCAACACAAAATATGATCAGTTATTTAAGAAATTAACCAATTGGTGCAATTAATAATGATGAGAAAGAGATTAAAAAAAGGCTTCATTTTGGATGGGAAAGAAGAGAGTTGTCATTTATATTAACAAGATGTAACAAACAAATATGATATCTGATCCTCGTTGCGACACTGGTTAGATACCACCATATAGATTCTTCCAACCGTGCCACTGAAGGAAACTTATACCTCTTGAATCACTCAAGAAAAGTGAAGGAAAGAGAATGAGTCTCTTCCTTTCAATGGGATAGATGAGCAAGGTGCTGGAAATATGGGTTTCTAGAAATGAAGGGGGCTGATCTTAAAAGATCAGGGAAATGGATTACAAACTTGGTTGAAATTCTCTAGAATAATGGTGATTCAATGGTTGCCTCCTCTCCTCCACTCAATGGCTCTTATTTTTACTTCAAAAAGCTGGTTGGAGTAGTTAGGCACAAACTATAGAAGGTTAGTAACCTGAGAAACCCGTGAACCCCTCCCAAAAAGGCACATTATGCACAGATTTTATTTTTTGTGTGAAAAATGAATGCATACATGAGTTTTTGAAGGGGAAAGAGAATACATAAAGTTGTATACACTCTTTGTCTAATCAACAGTAAAATATAACTAGCCAAATGGTGTTTTTTAAATATTATGGGGAGGAATTTTGGTTTGCAAAAGAGAGATGGATGTGGGAATTTGGCCAACAAGTGCATCTATGCATATGATGTGGAAAAATATGCTATAATATATCCCCCCCAAATTTGTGAGGTCAAAAGGGTAGTTGATGGCCGAAATACATTATAAAATATAGGAGGAAAATGTGTAGAGGGCCTAGAAAAAGTTCACCGAACACTGGACCAGAATAGTACGTGCAGAAGAAATCAAGTACGAGATTACTCTCTTCTTGAGGAAATAATACCCATTCTTAGGAGTGATGAAAGCATGACCTCCAAATCAATTACATCAAATATCCATGAAGTCTATATATAAGAGAACAATGATCATGGCGACAAAAAATGAATACACAATGGATCCATGTCAAAAGAGATCATAGCCACGAACAAATACACAATGGATCTATGTCTCATAATCAAAGGAGGATAACTGAGATCAAAGAGGTGAAAAAAATGATCCCCAAAAGTACCAATGTCATGTAAAGGACTGTTAGTATCCAATGCAACTTGGGAAACAACATAAAATAGGTGATGATACTACAGACCCAAGGTCTTCGAAACAAACTGCCGATGATACGAGTCTACACCATGTGAATACATGAGTTGAATCTGAACATAGTGAGACACCTTTTGATTACTAGTCATTGATGTATACCATAAACAAATGCGAGACAACCCACCGATAATGACAATGGGTGTCGAGGTACATAATACTTTATAACAAGTGTGAATGAATGAGCCGATGTCAAACACTTGTAGAATCTATCAATTAGGGGGCATTTCTGTATTCCCACTATTAATAGCAAGGGAACCTACCACTGATGACTACAAGACCCAAGGTACTAAAAATACTCTAGATCTCAATCCTAGAGAAAATGAGCTAGAGTTGATGGGAAGAGATCCATTGAAAGGATGCCATCTAGGTATCTCCCATCATCCAACATGAGAAACAACAAAAGGACAAATATTTTGAATGAATTGGATGAAATATTGGACATAGACACCACTGGGTACGTCTATCACATGCACTATATGGAATAACACACATAAGAGACCCTATGAGAAATGGCCAATGATGGAAACCACTAATAGAGGTGAGGAATTCCACCAATGAGGAAAATGGAACCCAATGTATTGCACAAATTTCGAACTGTGAATAGAGGTCTTGATGTCGAACACATGGGAAACCACTCAGTTAATGACCAATGGTGAAATTTCATCTACTCAGTGCAAGATAACTTATCAGTGATGAAAATAGGTCCATAGTACTACTCTAGGTGAAACTCTTAGAAGAACATGTCATAGTTGATAAGAGCTAACCCGCCAACAAGAAGTCAATAGGGACCTTCCATACATACATGAGTATAAAGCATATATTCTTGTATATTCTCAAAATTACTTGACAATGGGAATGCCAACATGAAAATTCAGGAATTCTAAAGAATGGTCGATGCAGGATAAAATTTCCCTTGAACAAAAACAAGACACAAAAGTGACTTGGGCAACATAGACTCAAGAATGAATAATGACATAAGTCAATGACACACGAGACATCAAAAACCTCTCCATAGTGACTAGAATAATAATTAGCCAAGGGAGTAAAGACTCAATGAACATAGTTTGGTTTCCTAAAGACATACTAAAACCCAATCTGTTGAGACAAAGACTCAAAACTAGTGATTTGTTCAAGGGAAACATTATTTCTGCCAAACATATATTGAAAACTTTATTATTTCCCATCCTATATATATATAGTATTTTTCATATTATAAATCCTGAAAAAGAATAAAAGAATGTTATAACACAATGGGAGGAAATGAGTGTCACATGAAAGAAAACTAGTTCCAAGCACGTGGAACATACCTATGCTCAATGTAAGTAACACATGCAAGATATGGACACTCGGGGGAATGTTTCCTCCAAGGATACATGTGTCAAGTCACAAAGGATATAAATGAAAACACTAACAAATAGAGAGAATGCATAAGAAAAAGTATATATGAAAACACGTTGAAGCTAGCATAAGGATCAAAAGAGAAGGTGGCATAATGAAATGCGATATTACAAATTAACACATAAATGTGGGAGCCTCGTGGGTATTCGCCAGAAAAATATTGAGAAGAAGATATGTGGCTTCGACACAAAGTCATGATGAGACTAAATATGGTTCTCGAGCCTACAAAAATACTTCATCATGGGTGCCAAACTGCAATCAATGTTCTAACTAGGGCACCCATGAATGGTGGGATCTACCGTGTGAATTACAACACTTCTAAACGATAGAGAAGGCTTTGTGTCACAACTTAGTGGGGTCGATCCTAAGGTAAAATGAACCAAGAAATGGATAATGAAAAATGAAAGGAGGAAAAATATAACATATATGCCAGTTTTTGTATCATTACCTATTAGAATGGAGTGACATAAAAAAGTTCCAAAGAAAAAAGTTTCCAAGTCTTGTATATTTGACCAAAAAAACTCATAGAGAAGTTAATAAATCCAATATATAAACCTCTGATAAAAACTTGTGCCTTGAAATAAAAAACCTAAAAGTGACAAACCTTAAAATTACAATATGGTACAAAGCACCACACATCCTTGTGGCTTATGTATAGTACTCCTTTATGTTGGAGAAATTTCTATTTTCAGCACACTAGTTCAGTGGGAGTTAACTGACTAGTTCTATTTTAGACTTTCTATTTTAGATCATCGCTATTATGCTATTATGCATGCATGCATTCTGCTATTATGGAATGTTATGTCCTATATATGAGTGTATTCCACTCATTCATTCTATCATATTGATCATCATCTATGTATCAATCATCAACTCATTGGAGTAGTGTGAATATATTTTCTCATTCTTCCATATTGAATGTCTCTTCCTTTCTTGATAAGATTTGTTTGTACTTGATTTGTATAGATATCCTATGCAGGTTTTGATGAAACATTGACATGGTATCAGAGCTACATTGCTTGGAGCAAGCCAGACAAACCAAAGAATAAGGAAAATCGGAAGATCGCCTTCTGAAACTAATACAAATCCGTGGTCGTATCTTTCTGCAGTGATTTCTCCTAAAATATTAACTTTTTTAGGAAACAACTCTCTCAATACATAAATCGACCCATTCTGCAATTGGGTTTTCAACCGTTTGACAAAATTTCTCATCGTTTGCTCAGAGAGTAAGCGAGAAGATCGCCTCCTGAAATTGATACGAATCCATGGTCATACCATTCTGTGGTGATTTCTCCCAAAATGTTAACTTTTTGAGGAAACGACTTCAATGAGAAGTAAATCGATCCATTTTGCAAGTGGGTTTTCAATGGTTTGGCGATATTCCTCACCATTTTCTTAGAAAGTATGTCGAAAGTTTGTCTCCTAAAAGTGATACGAATTTTCACTTAAAGTGCCCCCCTTTGCAATGATTTCTTAGTTTTTCAATTGCAGATTGAGAGTAAATTTTTAGGAGTTCTCAGAAATAGTGGGAGATATGGATAAGACACCTATTATATATTCAAATTTGGTGGTAATCCTCACACCATACAATTATTTTTATTGGAAGCCCAAGGCAGAATTCCAACTCAAAAGGAAATGAATGTACAAGTTGATGTTGGGGAAAAAAACATAACCTAAAACAAAAATTGAGAAGATGAGATGAGCGTATTGAAAGGATGAAGCCACACAAATTATTCTTGAATTGATTTCAACTGATCTATGGTTTCATGTTGCCACATGGAAGACTCCAAAAGATATCTGGACCACCTTGGAAAGATTGTTTGGAAAGCAGGATGAGATGATAGGTCATATGCTTGAGGTAGAGTTGAATACTTTGGATCCTAAAAGTTTTGATAATATAATTGATTTCTTTACTAAGTTTAAATATTTTATATTGATCTTAACATCTTGTGGTATTTATAAGTCTAAACAAGTGGACCAACTTATTCTAACAATATTGGCCAAGCTAGGACCTAAATATGATGTCTATGTTTCCACTTTCCATTCAAGAAGGTATCTCATGGGAACAAATTGGAAGATTCCTACCATGGATCATGTTAAGAACCAAACATCAATATAGCATAGAAAAACCTCAGAAAAAGTACTCAATGCCTTGAAAAAGAGATAATTTCAGATATTAAGCCTCTTCGAGGGGGCAACCTCCTTTTACCCCACTTAAATGTTCAAGTCTAAGATGATTCAAAATGAAAATGTCTCCTTGGTATATATAGGAGACTAGGAGGTATAAATGGCCTAAAGTCGACATAAATAAAATAACATTACTAATCTAATATGCCCCAATTAAGGGTTTAATGAGCCAATATTAGGGCTTAACATGCCCCTCCCCTTGAGACAAGTGTTGTCCACAACACTTGAGTAACTCTGGATGCTTCTGTATAAAAGACTCATCTTCCCAAGTGGAATCTTTAGCCGGTAGTTTCCTCCATTTAATGAGATACTCTGAAATGGATCTATTCCTCAGTTGGCGAATTCTTGTGTCAGTGATGGCTTCAGGCTCCAATATGATTTTTCCTTCATCGTCAAGTTCTGGCAATATAGTTTGAACTGGGATCTTGTCGCCTATAACCTTTTTTAAGCATGAAACATGGAAAACTGGGTGTACTCGTGAAGATGCAGGCAACTCCAATTTGTATGCCTTAGTACCAATCTTTTGCAATACCTTATAAGGGCCATAGTACTTTGGTGATAATTTATTATCCTTCTTGGCTTGCTTGAGGGACATCTGTTTGTATGGTTGTAGTCTTAAAAATACCCAATCCCCTGCTTCAAAAATTCTTTCACTAGGATGTTGATCTGCTTGTTGTTTCATACGATTTTGTGCCATGGTCAGGTTGTCCTTTAAGATTTGGAGAACTTGTTGTTGATTCTCGATGTGATCTTCCACTGCTTGAACCTTAGATTTTTCTTTTAGAAAAGAAGTGATGGAAGGAGGGTGGTATCCATAAAGTGCCATAAATGGTGTCATTTTTGTTGTAGTATGAAAGG
>JASDQU010259699.1:3925-15634 GCA_032191745.1 Picea mariana
TTACGCAAAAGTTCAGAGATGCAAGGTGGTTCAATTTTTGTTCAACACTCCAGGGTTATCATGAACAAATTTCTTTGATGTTTGCACAAAAATTATGGATTTGTGACAGTGGTGGGTAAGGTTCTGATACATGTAACAAAACATTCAATCAGGACTGCATGCAGGTTATCTGTGTATGGAAAGAGATGGTGGAAGAAAGAGGAGATGCATATGGAATTCGTAAACTAGTTTTTACTCCCCGAACGCGAAGACCCTAACTGGAGTCAGGGTATCCCACAGAGCTGGATGAAGAAAGAGTGGCAGACTCCTTTAATGGTGATTCGCAGGTACATTACATGTGAAGGACGATTTTCCCTTCTCCATCTTTATCACATCAAGTTGTTGATGCATTTGAATGGTGACATCCCTCTGTGTTTGCCTTTCTTTTTATTAAATATCCTGTCAAAGATGTCTAAAAGGATACAATCTCACCCTGCAACTGATAGTAAGAGTCTTTTTCACCAAAGACTGATCAAAACACTGGTTATGTATGCTTTGGGAGAAGTCCAACGCCCTTGGGACTGGTTAATTGAATCTCTTGAATTTGAAGAACATAAACCTAAGCATCAAATTTCTCCTAAGAAGAAATCTAAAAAGGAAAAGAAGGTTTCTAAAACCCCTGCTGTTACAGTGAAATAGAGTTCTCATGTAGCCAGAGTAACCCGATCCAGCAAAAGAAAGTTGTTACACCAGAAAACAGAGGATTTGAATCAAGTTGGCCCTGTAGCCAAAATCACCAGAACACAGAAAAAGAAACAAAAAACACAGGTAGAAGTGGATTTTCAATCTCATGATGAGTTGCTTGTTCCAAAACAGGAGCCTGAGGACTGCAAAGAAATCCATATCAAAGGATCAAAAAGGCAGAAGCTTAAACAGTCCATGCAGAAACAAGAGAAACCTGTTGCAGATGATAACGGTAAGAAATTGAAAAAGACAAGGAAGGACAAACCAGTGGTGAACTATCCTAGCAGATCTAAAACTAGGGAAACCAATAAGCTGAGATTGAATTCAAAGGCCCTGTTCAATCCTTCTATTAAGAAAGAAAACGTAATTTTTATTGTTGATGACACAGTGGAAAGTAGAGAGGATGAAAAAGGACAGTCACCGGTAACCTCTTCACACAAGTGGAAAAAGGTTAAATTAGAACCTAAAGATGAATATCATGATGTTGATATTGTGGAGAAACAACGAAAGGATGAGAAGGATAAATAGATAGCAGAACACCCCATGAGGCATGTGAACAGAGCAGCCAAAAAACTAAGTCTAAAATCCAAAACTTTACCCAAGTCCTCTCTGAAAAAGGGCCATTCAAAAGATCTAGAAGAACATCCAGTGGATGCTGAGATCAAACCAGAATTCAATTGTTTTCCAGAGACAAAGGAGCTGCAATATTTTCAGGAGATGAAAATGTCAGAAAGTGTTGAAGCTGAAGAGATTGTTGGTGGCTCATCTTCAAAGGATCATAAACATGAATTCAAAGTCAAAAAGCCCATATTTTCTATTGATCTGAATCGACCTGCTCCAGTTGAAGAACATCAAGAATTCAAAATGGAAATGAGAGATGAAAAAGACAGGGTAAGAGAATTACAAACCATTATCATGAAACTAAAGCAAGAGAAGTCTATAGTGGAGCAGTGGAATGCTACGCAGTAGGAAAACTTGCAGAAGCTCAAAAAGAAGAAGAAAAAACAACAAGCCTTGCTCAAAGAGGTAAGGGAGGCAAATATCAAATTATATTGGCATAATGTAGTTTTGAAAACTAAGCTGAAATAGAGGAAGACCAAACGTTCTGCCACTATCATACAATGAAGGTTTCAAAGAGGCTCCTACAGTTTTTTGACTTTTGATGAATACAACAATACCTATGCTAAGATTTTGGAAAATGTTATTATGAGCTACACAGTGGCAGGGTATTTCCGATAGGTAAAGTTTTGTCCATCACAAGCAGGAGTTTCTATTGTTCAGGTGGACCAACTCAGCATCAGATTTACTCCATGCTTTGTGAGATCTGAATATCTCATCAAATCATAAACTAGTCTATATTCGAGATTGATTATCTAAGAACTAGGTAATAGAGATTTGGATTATTTGTATGAGGATATATCTCCTAAGTGTTAGCCATAAGATAGGATCTTATCTAAACTGTAATCTAAAATGTAGGATCTCCAGAAACTAATTGTGGTGTTTAAAAAGAGATCTGATTGAAAAAATTAGGGGTTGATTTTGGTTGGGAACCATTGACCATTTTTGAGCAGATATTTTAAGACAAAGAACTATTTCAGTTTGATAGTAAATGGAAAAGGCTATCTGATGGTTAGATTTCTATTCTTGTCTATGTTTCTATCTTTTTCTTACTTGAATGCATGTTAATCTGTTGCTAAGCATATGATGTATCTTGGTTGTGAGTAAGCCAGTGAAGACTTTATTGTTTGCTTGTTCATAATCGAATTTGTTTTCAAGTACTTTTCTCTTGCTTCTTAAATGATATTTGTGATCAAGAGTTTCATATGTAAGTAGACAAATTGGAAGCTTACATACTTCTTTATCTTTGATATTACTTTTTCCATCTGATTATTAGATTGACTACCATTTACTAGGTCTGTGAGATGTGATTTGCTCTCACTTATTAGAAATTGATACTTTGCATTGTCCTTGACCCAACCTTCAAACCTTTTCAAAAACTCATTACAAATCTTTATTCATAAAACCATTGCAATAACTTAATGATGCCCTAGTTTGCCCTCTCACAGTCAAGTGCAAGTTTAGGGATTAACAACATCCATCAGTGGAGTGCCCAAATACAGTACCTTCAGGATGAGGGGAGTGCTTCAAGGTCAAAAGGTCTCTGTCCTTATTGATGGAGGAGCTTCACACAACTCCATTGATTCGGCCTTGATGAAAAGGAGGCATATTCCTACAGTTGAGTTTGAAGGATTTCATGTGGAGGTAGCAGGGGGCAATACAATGCCTTGTGACAGGTATATTCCAGGTTTAAGCCTCACATTGGGTAGATATGACTTGACGCAAGACTTTTATGTGATGGAACTACCTGAAACCAATGTGATATTGGGAGTACAGTGGCTTAGTACTTTGGGGCCCATCACCACAAACTACAAAACTATGGAGATGTCATTCAATGGGGAGAATGGAAAAAGGGTCACCTTGAGGGGAATGATAGGTAATGCGCCCAAAGTGGTTACAACAAAGCGCATGGAGGCCATCTTCAGGAGAGAGGACATTGTATATGAAACAAAATGTTTGATATCAGTTCAGATAGATAAGGAAGGGCATCCTCATTTGTAATGTCCCCCACCTCTTGATGAAGAGGCTCAGAGAGACTCAGTAGTCTAGATATCCCCACTAGACTATAGTCTCAGGCATCTTGCGAACAAAGTCAACCAGAAGACACTTCCTAAACATAAATTCTATTACTGAGTTGACTTTGTGTGAAAAAGGATAACTCAATGAAAGAAAACAAAAGGTGAGTTAAAGTTAAGAGTTAACCCTAGGGGTTAACTAACTCAACAGATGAATAGAATGGAGCTATAAAAGAAAGGGTAGGGCACACTTCTAAGGCATTCTGGATTATTATCTCATTTTTCATTGGAGCTCTTGAGCACAAGCAGTTTTGAGGGTTTTAAGTCTAAAACCTTAGAGGTCAACTCGGTGGTGAAAGATTCCACCTTCCTTGATCCAAGCTTGGTCTCGGGGGTGAAATAATCCTCCCACACCATTCTACAGTGTTGAAAGGGTTTGATCTAGTGGCATCGACAAGCTAGTGCGCAACCTAGGGGGTTTCTAGCTAGGGGGGCGCACCACCTTGAGGAGTTTGGCTCGATCTGA
This sequence comes from Picea mariana, assembly GCA_032191745.1. Lineage (NCBI taxonomy): Eukaryota > Viridiplantae > Streptophyta > Pinopsida > Pinales > Pinaceae > Picea > Picea mariana. The sequence continues at coordinate 7,808 of JASDQU010259699.1, forward strand.
AGAAAGGGGGGGGCTTCTTGGCAAAGGAGCATCTGGGTTTTCTTCGTATGGTCCCTAGCATCATTTCTGGTCTATTTTGGAGGAGGTTATCCTAGCAGTTTATTTCTTGGATCTTGGCACGATTTGGAGGAGAGAGAAGCGCATTGCAAGAAGTGGTTTTCATTGTTTACCAGCCTGGATCTTTATAGAATATCTTGAGATTTCATCAGCTTGTTCGTAGTGGCCCGATCTATCATTTGAGATATTTTGGTGGCAGTTGGAGGCTCCTAGAGGGGAGAACGAAATCTTGTTGATTCAGTCAAACCAGGAGGGCACAAACCAGTAGAGGGTTTGCTCAGTTGGAGGAGAAAAATTTCTCCATTCAGCTTGTAACTTGGTCAGGGGGTTTCTACCAGCCCAATCTACATTCCAGGCAAGTTTGGAGGCATTTGGAGCATAGAAAGAGGGGGGCCAAGACTTGAGGGTTCATCAGCAGCCAAAGCAGTGTGCAACTCAGCTAGTTGCAGGGGTTCTGCAGTATATTGACCAGGTTCTCTTATCTTCATTCTTATCTTGCATGCTGTGAGCCTTTGGAGGCTTGGATCTTCTTCTCAGGCAGCCTTTGGGAGGCTATTATCTTTGTATTGCTTATTATTGTATCGGCTGACAACCCATTTTGTTATTATTGGGATTTTCGTCCAGATCTGTAGATCTCTTGCGCAAAGGATCTCCTACTATCTAAATAAAGGTCAGATCTGACATTATTGGTACTATACTAGTGTTCTTTGTGTATCTTGTATTGTTTATGATTATATGCTTCAGATCTATTATTCCATTGCTTAATCAACATCAAGTAAACCCTTAATGCGCAACTTCATGAGTAAACCTACAAATACATAAGCAAACATAACAAACAGTCAGCAGTTAGTGTTTCGAGCAAAAAATTTGGCTCAGGAACATTACAGTGGTATCAAAGTGTTGATCCTCCCAGCGTGGCGATTAGCACATGCAGAAGTTCAGTGGTATTTACATGGGAAAACATAGGAAGAAGACAGGTGAGACAGAGGTAGAAATGGAGGGGTCAGGTGAGAACAGTGAGCCACAGATTCTAGCAAGTTTCGCCAAGGAGTTACAACACTCCATAAATCTGACACAGAGTACCCTTGTAAACCATCTATAGGAAAACCAGGAATCAGTGCAGAGGGGACAAATGGAAATAACAGAGACTCTGGAAAGAGTGAATGCCATCTAGGAGAAACTTGCACAACTCCTAATGCAGATGACTCATGTAGGGAAGGGTCTGGAGGTTTATGCAAACAGGGAAGCTAGTGGATCTCATGGGGGAGCTAGACCTCACAGGAGCATAGCCCTCGTTATCACACTGAGGGACAAAGCTATGGAGGTGGAGCACCTCAGGGGACAACACACAGCAGGGCCACCCCTAGACCCTATCTACCTACATTCCTGGATAATCAGCCACAACGCAACTATGAGGATGAGATTGAGGACAACTTTGAACAGTATGCCAGGGAGTATCATGCCTTAAGTGCAGGGTTCCAGAGGCAAGTCACACTGGACCAGTATTGTGGAATCAAGTTTCAGGGTAAGCCTAAACAGTATCAAAGGCCCAACTATGAACTGGAGCGCAGGGCAGGCAAGATAGAGATTCCTTATTTTGATGGATCTTCTAAGGTGACTGCACAAGCACGGATGCAGAAACTGGATACCTACCTACAGCTTAACCCCATGAGGGAGATGGATGACATCAAATTTTCCACCATGTACTTGGAGGGCAAGGCTCATGATTGGTGGTACCACGGGTTGAGTAGACTAGGTCACAATCAGATCACATCCTATACATAGTTCATATTTACAGTCGTTTTCCAGTCTAGAGTATCATGTAAATCCCTATTTCCCATCTTTCGAGGCAAAAAAAGTAATTATTATCACTAAAAAATCAAAATTACTTGAAAATTACAAAAAAGGGGTAGTTAAATTAGTCTCCTAGATTTTAGGAGAACTGGGGAACATGATTGAAACATGTTTTTTCATGTCCTCGGTTGATTGGAGGCCTTGAGCAAGTCTAACTAAGGTAGGTTCGACCTGATTGAGATGACATGGAGTTAAGGGGAGATCCCAATATGGAAACTCAACCCCACATCCTAGTTGCCACATTCCTAGAGCATGGCGCATTTTCCAATGGCCCACACATTCCCTAACTGCCCCTTTACTCCCCCTCACTCCCACTCTCACCTCACATCACTCCCCTTCCTCTCCACGTCACTTCCCTTTATCTTACATCACTCCACATCCACTACACCTATCTCTTGTGCATCTACCCATTGACTAGTGCGCGACTCCCTCATCATCCATGCTTCTCCTAAACCCTAACCCTAACCCTAGCGCATTGCCTACTTTGGAATTGTCATCCTATCACCTATATAAGAGAGGCGACCCCTCCTTCCTCACTAGTTAGAATTCGTGGGAAGAAGTATTGTATTGTATCACTTGCTATTTGAATAAGGAATAAAAGCCTTTGGAGCTCTACGTGGTGTCTTGTGCAATGTGTCGAGGATCTTCTCCCTTAATGGTGCTTTGAGTATGGTAAACCTATCTTGCTTGCGATTAATCTTTGATCATTGATAAGGTATTAGTAAACTAGTTTGTCTTGCTGATTCTTATTTCATCACATTTCAATCTATGAATCCATGTTGTTATTGTTTTAATTGCATGCTTTCAACGTTTATGTGTAGGATATTTTAATGGTTTGTTGGCAAGGGTATTTTAAGTTTACAGGTCTCTACTTTGGAGGAGTGGAAGGTTCTTGCTTGAACCTCCAGCATCTTCAATTGCATCCAGAGGAAGGATTCCCCTCTTCAACACATCATTTTGACTCCATCGCCCAAGTTCCTGGTTTCAAATTATCTCTTTCCCCTTCTCTCTCAAATTTTATAAGAAAAATTATCATTCTCTTTGGTTTTTTGTTGCATGCAAGGATTTAGTTAATCTTAAAAATATAAATCTGTCCTATATCAGTTGCTTGCAGTCTCTAAAAGTTAGATATGAAGTTTACAAAATAATTTCATCTCTTTGCCAAGTTCTAGCTCAATTTTGTTTCTAATTAGCCTTCAATTTCCTAGTATTTTTTAGGCTTGTGATAGGCAAAAATTTACACAGTTTTAAAAGTATAAATCTGCAAGTTTTAGTTGTTGTTTCTTTGCTGATTTAACATCAGCCTAAAAGACCCTAAGGAGGTTAGTTATCTAGCTATCACTCCTTAGTTATTTTTCCTGTTTTAGCATAATTTAACTTAGCAATTTTTACATTTTTTGGGGATTGACCAAAGACACTTTTAAAGTGTTTTTGGTCATCTTTTGCATTTGATTGCTTGTTATTTTATCGCATATATTACAGGTACCAGAGGAGGTGCTACTGAAATTTTGAAGTTTAGCTTCTTCCAAGACCCTCTCGGTGCTCCCGAGAGCTTTGTATTTGATTTTCTTTCTGAAAAAAGCTTTGTAAAACACTTGATCTCCTAATATAAAGATCAAGTGTCCCTAAAAAGAAAGCACTTTAATTTTGTAATAAAGTTAGCGAGCCACAAAGCTCGTCTTTAGTTGTTTCCCCAACCCCTCAGGGGAAACTGGTGTCTTTTGATTTTTCTTTCTTTTCAGGGTTGTGTTCCATTCCTTTGGTTCTATTTACTTTTTCATGCATAAAACAAGCTAAAATTAACTCATATCATTTAAATCAAAGTTTTAAAATCAACTACAAGTTCTAGGTTTTCTTATTACTAGTTTCCTTTTGCAAAGTTATTGGAATAAACCCCAATTGTTCAAATCTGAGTATGCAAGCCCACTATCACACTCAAGTGCTTTGGTGACCCAGAAACGGTTTGAACAGTGCATGCTAGTATAACTAGGACAATCTCTAAGTGGCATTATTCATCTAAGACCTCTACCCTGGGTGGAGTGTGTCAAGTCAAGGGGTAACTCACCTCGTTGGACCTGCGGCACACCCGGTCGGTAAGTCTATAAGATTGGCGAATAACGCACAAAGAGGCCACATTCACTTTGCACACAAAGAGTGGGGACCCCAACTTTAATCCCCACTTCACGGTCTTAAAAAATTTCTAATAACACCAAATCCCTTAATTAAAACACTCAAGATAAAATTAACGCGGCACTTTCATCACATCACACTTTATTGTTTTATCTAGCACTGATCTTTCATGTTTATCTATTGTCATTTTATCTATTGATGCAAAGATTATCTTTATGTTTATGTGATGATTGATGAATGCTCATGGTTGGTTTCACATGCGGTATCCTTTTTTATCAAACTTATGCTATGTTGATATTATCTTGTGTTTCAAAAAATATAAACTCCTAGAAATAAATGCTTTTGCTTTCTTAGTCTAGAAAAGCCTTAGATTATTTTTCATAGGGACTACCCCCCTTGTTTTCGCTAAGAGTTGACCTAGACGAAGGAGTTGAGGATCAGGTGACAGCACCTTGACTCAAAACTTGCCCCCAAGGACACACCAAGTGGATAGGTTGCTTCCACGTTAGCCCAGGTGTGTATTAGGATGGCAACATTTTTAGCGCCGTTGTCGGGGATAAACCTTTCTATTCCCGGGTCACGACTTGTTTTTCCTTTTTGTTTACTTTGTTTTCTTTTGATGCTTGTAGTTTATCAGAAATAGACTCAACCATCTGGCGACTCCACTGATTTCCAATTTAACTAAGTATTCTACTAGGAGGAACTCAGAAGGCCTACTTAACCTCATTCCTGAACCCGAAAAGGTTTATCAAAGGAGGTTATCCAAAGCCTCTTATCGTAGAGTACTTAGTCATTTAGGAACAAAGTCCATTTCTGATATTCACTTGCTCTCTGTCAATAAAATATTTACTTCAGAAATGGCTATCTATAATAAATGTGACTTTACTGCAATTAATAATTATCTGCATGCTCTGCCTTAAAAATCCATAGAAAAGCTTCCTAGTTTCCAGGGTAATAATGCGATATCAGCCAAAATGCATATCAAAGATTTCATGAGATGTACTAACAAATGGTGTGCAGCTCAAGATTATGAAGATGTCAAAATGAAATTATTTGTCTTATCCTTAGAAGATATTGCCTTAGATTGGTATGAAGATATGCCTGACAACAAATTCAAAACGCTCAAAGAACTTACAGATGCCTTCATAGAAAAGTGGGGGGAAAAGAAAGATCACTGTCAGCTGTTAGCAGCACTTAATTCAATCAAGAAAAATGAGAATGAAACAATGGACGAGTTCAATAAAAAATTTAATGAACTTGTCTCCAGTATGCACACTGACATCAAGCCTCCTAATGACGCTATCCTAATCTATTATGTCAAGGCCTTTGGAAGGGAAATGAGATACCAACTTAGAGATAAGGAACCCCTCAACCTCAAGTCAGCTCAAGAGATATCGGTCAAAATAGATAAGAACATGCAGGCTTCAGTCAAGTCCAACATTCCTGGTTTCAGTAGAGGCAATACTTCTAGGCAAACAGAGGCTAAGGACAAGGCTGCGGCTGCAGCTCCCGAAAATAAGGACCCGAATTTCGACCCCCTAAAGGTCGTTACTAAGATGGTCAAACAAATGGAAGCTACCCATGCTACTCAACTTACTGCCATGCAAAATAGGTTGATAGCAATGGAAAGGTCACAAAATAACAGGTTTCAACCTAGGCCAAATAATGATAGGTGACAGAGAAAAGGTCTCCCTCAAGACCAAAGGCCACCCAATCAATTAGAGTCCAATAATATGGTTCATGAAGAAGCTCCACCTTTCTGCAGAACATGTGAAGACTTTCATGAGGAGTCTACTTCTCCAATATTTTGTCAGATTAATGAACAAGGCCTTCCTCAAACAAGCAACTATGTAGATCAGCCCAGAAATACCAACCACATCAATAATTTTGGTGAATCTCATCCTCTATCTATGGATTATTGGCTTCAAATGCAAGAGAGGGGTGAGCAAGCAAACAAAATGGTTGGGAAATATGATAATGTGCCTAAGTTATATGGTCACAAACCTACAAATGAGCAGATCTTAGAAATGGCAAGTAGGAATTATCTACCAGAGGAAAGGAAAAGAAGGAACTAGAAACTCTCAAACAAAGTTTCCAAAGGTAACTACTCCTACACAAACTCCAATTACAAATCTAAATGTTGATCTAGGTAGTTGGATAGAAAATGCAAAGGTATTGGTTTCAGTGTCAGATCTCCTCAAAATTCCTTCACAGAAAGAAAATCTCTTGCAAGCTTTAGATCCTCCAAGCAATAAAGTTATTTCAGGTAATAAAGTTGTGACAAGCAATAAAGTTTCTCCAAATGAACAAGAAAGGGTTAAGGAACAACATAAAGATCCTCCAGTGGTCTTAACTAGTAGGGAGAGAACTAAGGAAGAAAATCCTCCTTTCTTTGTCTCACTTGAAATAAATGATCAGTGGCTACACAATTGCATGTATGTTTATGGTGCTGCATCAAACATTATCACAAAAAAGATTATGCAAAGGTTAGGTCTAAAAATCACAAGGCCTTATCAGAATGTGTGTGACATGGACTCAAGAGAAATAGAAACACACGAAATAATTATAGATCTCCCAGTTAAGCTAGCCTTCCATCCTAGCGTTACTTTCAAAATGGACGTCCTTGTTATAGATGTGCCAGATGCATGGGGAATGCTCTTATCTAGGAAATGGGGAGCTCATATGGGTGGTTGTTTGAATATGGATTTGGAATTTGCTACTATTCAATACCCTCCTCCTTCAACTGAAAATTTCAGACTCTTTAGGGAAACCAAAAGGAAGTATCACATAGAAGACCCTAAAGAGAAGTTTAATGAGTTTCTTTGCCAAGTGTCTGACATGGGGGACTTCTCCATTTGTTCTAACTTGTTAGCGCTAGTTCAAGATAAGTTTAAAGATGAAAAAGTTAGCAATAAAGCATGGAAAATGCATTTTGACGGAGCCCACTCTAGATCAAGCAAAGGGGCGGGCATTGTGTTAAAATCTCCAACAGAAAAGACTAACAATTTTGCATTCAGACTTGAGTTTGATGCAACCAATAATGTGGTAGAGTATGAAGCACTTTTGCTAGGCTTAGAAATCACTAAAGACATGGGTATCAAAATTATCAACATAAAGGGTGACACAGACTTAGTGATTCTCCAAGTTAAGAACAAGTATGCATGCAAAAGTGAGAGGCTTAGAAGATGCTATATGGGATACCATGGAATTCGTTGATGCCATATACCTTATTGCTATCCCAAGAGATCAAAATAGCTTCATGATAGTCTAGTTGTAGCAGCTTCTAACCTCCAACCCTCAGAAGATTTAATGAAAGGTGAAGGCAAGTTGGAGATAATATTTAGGCCATCTATCCTAGATAATGTTGACCATTGGCAGGTTTTCAAAGATGATGAACAAATTCTAAGGTTCATCCATAACATAGAAGAATTCTCAGATTTTAATGTCAGCTACAAAGAGGAAGGCAAGGAATATGTTGAAGTGGAAAAACCCATCAAAAATCCAATCCCCGGAGGTATAGCTTCCCTAGAAGAAATTTTTGACAGGCATGACATGTACAAAAAGAAAAAGGAAACAATAAATCCTGATCAATATATTGAAATAAACATTGGGACATGTTGCCGCCTTATACACACCTTTGGGAGACGTGGAAGAAATCTTCAATCCACTCGGTGTGTCCTTGGGGGCAAGTGAGAGTTAAGGTGCTGTCACCTAATCCTCAACTCCTCCGTCTAGGCCAACTCCTAGCGAAGCCAAGGGGGGTAGTCCCTAACAAAAATACTAAGG